>JADWOT020000017.1:0-24257 GCA_036345935.2 Taenia hydatigena
ACCCGTCTTCAAAAATGTTCACTTGAATGCTTAAACTTGAATAGAAATGGAAATAAGTTCTGAGGACGCTAGTGGAAGTGCTGCTGTGGTCTTTATCGAAAGGTTACCCATTATGCATTTCTGAACAGCCCATTTAACATGGGCAAAGACGTTGACTTCTCCATTTTCCTCAAAACTTGAGAGCACTGGTCTATTCAGGAGCTGGAGTGTGCGATAACTGCGGAGGTGCCAGAGGCTGTTTTCTTGGATCTATTCTTGCACTACTTTCTCCCTTTCAGCCACACAGATCCTCCTACACAGCTGCGTCACAAGACTGAATGTAGCGAGATTGCTTCCATTTTCGACTTTAGGTAGGAGCAAAGGGAGTGGAGTTAAGAAGGGAGGGATACAGTGCAGTCTTTGTTAGAATCTGTTTGCAGGCAAGTCCTCTTCCTCCTCTTCCTCCTCTTCCTTTTCGCAACCTCTGCTATGAGAAGGCTGACCGTTTGTTGACGTCTTTATCATAAGTACACGGATGATGTGTGGTAGCGAAGACGAAGCAGTTAAGACGAGGATATCTCGCACTCCGGCGAGCAACCGCGTTCGTTACAACCAACTTTTCAATTGTCCTCCCACCTCTCGCCTACAAAGTACATTTCAAGAACATAAGTGTTGAAGTGATATTTTGAAGCGATGTTAGTTGCCCCCGATTACGCGATGATAAAAAAAATCAGGATATTGCATTGCAAGGATAAATTAGGAATTCCTTTCTAAAGCATTTTTCGGTACAGCGTTACGGGCATGCGTTGTCTGCTCTGTAAAGAAAGACTCTAGAGTCGCCGGAAAACACATCATTGATGATGAGATAATGAATAGCCCCATTGTAAGCACATTAGCATTTGATGGGCACATTTTTATTAAATTCGCGGTGTATTGCCTTGGTGCACTAACTGAGCGCATAAGCATTTGCACGTGGATTCTTGAGGGGAAAAAGCAGTTGATGAGATTGATGGAATGCAATGGTCCACTTTGAGTGGCTTGTGCCTCACATAAATAAGACAGATACGAGTGTTGAAGACACGAGATGAGTCTCCTCATCCTTGGCCTTCATACCCGTCGAACTAATAAAATAACTAAGTAGGGCTATAATAATTTGTATGTAGTTAATTGGACTCAGAGCACAGATCAGGCTTTGCTTTTCTCACATCGAAAATCGACGACAACAGTTCCGGCCAGAGAGCTGCGTTCTGTGGCTGCTGCACATCTGAGGAGAGCGTTCAAACAGAGGCTCCAGGTGCTTCAATTTTGGGTGGTCCACACACTTAGTGAATTCGCATCAACACCACCACCACCGGATGAGTGAGTGGCTTGGACGAATGTGTGCAGTCGACTCTCACATGGTGCACATGTCACGACATCCACCAGCCCCATGGTTGATGCCAAAACAGGAGGCCCTATCTTCTAGCCACTTCTATGCCTTTACTTGACAGATTTCATTGCCAACATTATTGATGAAGGCACTAAACTAGAGGTTCGGAGAAATGGTGCATAAATTTGACCAACAGTGGGATTGTGACAGTGGCTGCAGCGCTTTGCGAAGAAGCAAGTCTAGTCTTCCCGTTGATTCGAAGTTTGACCTACAACTTAAAATTCGCCGGATAAATTTGAATTGAGCTTCGAACTATGCTAGTTGCTAGGCCGCAGGTCATATTCACATCTGCATCCAAGTTAAAAGGGGAGAGAAATGAGGAAGTTAGATGGAGCAGATGCGAAGCAACGGAGAATGTTGTGAAAGCATAAAGGAGATTACGTAAAGGTGTGAGAAGCCAACGTGGATTCGTAGACGTACGTGAGGTTGGTGCAGTTAACACGAAGACGGAGAGAGCAACTTGTGATGAGAGCTCTGCATTCCATCAATTTGCCAGTCATTTTCCTCTAGCCTTTGCCACCCACAGCAATCTTCTCCTACCATCCGTCATGATCATTTAAACCAGGTATCTCTTAGCACAACGCGGCTAACTTTCGTTTAAAGTGTTGGTAAATGAAGTCTGTGTCGCTGAATTTGATCCACAAGGCATACATTCATAATCCTGAAACTGAGCATTACACTTTAACTTTGTATCCATGCTCACATTAACCTCGTATTCCTCAATCCTTTACGTCCCATTACTTGACCACAAAACGTACTTTGTGAGTGAATAACTTGATTACACCCACTAACATCTGCCGCTTTCTTCAGTCTCCCAAGCCTTCTACTGAAGTCATCAAGTGGGCACCGCATGACGAGTTTCGATCTCTTGCGTATTTTGCGTTAATGTGCTTTCTTCTACTACTGTTTGTGCTGTTAGCCAGCAGAAGATGCCGATGCCATCGGAAAAACAATGCTTGAGCAGTCTTTAATAATTGGGTGAATGGGTGGAGGGGAAGAGGGTGGATGAGAGGGAGGGTAACAAACGGATAGATGGATAAATACGGTGTGTGTAATGAAGGGACCTGCAGGTTTAAAGTTCCACGACCTGACATCAATAGCGTTGCCATGCTGCTACGTCAAGGCCTTCAACTGCTAGCTATGCTCGAATAATAGCCTTTCTCAATCCCGTGATTCCTCTTAGTGTTCTAGCGGATCTATGCACGTTGAAAAGAAGACATTCAGTGATTATTCTAACAAAGAAGGCAAGTGATGAAAGGAAACGCCGCACCTCAATTATAGCATTGAGAGGGAGCTCAATTGATGCTTGAAGACATGCAGATGAGACAATATCCACACCAGCACTTCGTTTAATCACTCCCAGTAAAACCGCTAGTTGTGGAGACTTATCTTCTCCTTAGTACCCTCCATGGCTAACGCGTCGAGATGATGGTCATCGTTTGTCACATCGTAAGTGAATCAATCTAGTAGATCGGAATGGGCCTTGTGCCACCCATCAAATGCAACATGAAATGCAAACAAAGTTAGTTAAGACATTGGAACACGATGCTAGTCTGTCTGCATAGTGGTGGGGGTAATGAACCCCACATGAAAGACGCCCCTGAGAGGAACATCATCATAATGCCATGCTGGTGGGATAATGGACGCTTTCAGTGCGAATGTAGTGCTAAAATGGGGTGTAGGAGGAGGAGTAGACGTCTGCAGATGCTGTACCCTAACAAGAGGGGAGAGCATTGGAAAATCGGCTGCTAGAAAATGTAAGAAGGAGTATGCACTTCGTCGGTGATTTGTTGAACGCCAGATGTCGGTGGTGGGAAAGAGGGATGGAGTCATAACTTACTTCGCCATTGTACCTTAGCCACCGAATGGGTCGTCGTCGGTATGTAAATTGTATTTTGTCTAAGTACTACGTGGGCGGCGGGCGATAGGATGGGGGCGGTGCAGTGCGCATGAATTAGTGAAGGAGATATCACACTACGAATTGAAGCGATGTTGGCCAGAGCTCATTTGTGACTGATGCTGACCCACAAGAGCAAATCAGTGTCTGGAGACTGGACCTTCACTTCATGGTATGGCCCTCGCACCATGCTACTTGCTCCCCAGACTTTCTGAACGGCAGTTAGCAGCATGTTCTGACCACATCAATGCACACTCTGTGCTGTACCTTCATGAGTATCTTTTGAGAAGCAGCTACATTCCACTTGTTCGATGAGAGCGCTAATAACGAGCATTGAATGAATCACGCACAACGAGTCGCTAAAATAAGCAGCCAGCAATTTCACCTCCTCCTAATCGTTGATGTGTGCAGAGCTCAAGCCACTAGCCATATCTGCATCCAAGTTAAAATGGCGGGATATGAAGAAGTGGCATGAAGTAGATGCAAAATAATGGATACAGTTTTGAAAGCATAGGGGTCAGTAGGTGAACGTGTGAGAAGACAACGTGGACTCGTGGGCCTACAGTGTCCTGTTTTGGGCGTACATCTATGAGTCACGTGATGTTTGCATGCAGCAAGGTGAAATAGAACTTGCTGGCACGCCTGACTGCCCAGAAGACATGAATTTAGCATCCACCCACCCAGAAATTCACTCACCAATCTACCTCTTCATCCATCACCGTCCCCGTCCATCCATTCTTCTATTCCCGCCTCCATCCTCTTTTACATCCTTCTGCCATTCCAATATACGCCCATCAGTCAACCTTCCTTCGCAATCCCTCTCTCCCCACATTCCTCTCTTTTATCCTACACCCACCCAACGCTCCATTCAACTTGTCATTCATTCTATTCCCATGCATCGAGCCACCAATTGCTTCCAACTCCTCTTCCCAATTCAAATGATTTACATCCACTTCTCCAATCATGGTACGACTTGTTGTGCAGTTAT
This sequence comes from Taenia hydatigena, assembly GCA_036345935.2. Taxonomy (NCBI): domain Eukaryota; kingdom Metazoa; phylum Platyhelminthes; class Cestoda; order Cyclophyllidea; family Taeniidae; genus Taenia; species Taenia hydatigena. The sequence goes on from JADWOT020000017.1 coordinate 4,294, forward strand.
ATTCCTCTGACACTGGCCATTTCGCCTCACACCCAATTCATTTGCCAGTCATTTTCCTCCAGTCTGTGATTACCCACAGCAATCTTCTGCCACAATCGGTCACGGTCCTTTCTCTCACGTGCCTTTTGGCACAACGCGACTCACGTTCGCTGAGCCAGTGGGAGAATGAACTCTGCGAGGAACCTGTCCTGACAACTCTTTTAGCTTCATCGATAGGCCAGGCAAAAGGGCAGTGTGTTCAGCCAGCAAGATTTCAAAGTCGATCCATTCAATAGCAACTGTTTACTTCACTTTATTATTGCTGCTCTCAGCCAAAAGGAGGGTTGTTGCAACGTAATTAACGATTGAAGCCTACCACACATCACTCATCGCTAACCAGTAAAGTTCTATTCACCTGCCTTCATAATGCCATCGTCTTGAATACATTACTGTGGCTACTTCATAATTTGATGTTGACAGCATACTTACTCGAACAATTTAGAGTAGTGATAAAATGAAATCCACTGCCTACGACCTCTTTGTAATCGTCTGATTTACTTTGTACGGGGTCGCCTTCCTCACTTGTCTCATGAAGTCGTCAAAAGTAGGGAAGAGTCGGGTGCAATAACTCCCAGGCGGAAGGAATGTCCTTACAAGGCGGGCTTACAAAACTATTTAAATTCCCCTAGAGAGCGAAGAGAAGGATTCCACAACATCGTTTCTGGTGGCGTCACACTCCGCACAAGATTTCATTCTGAGGTTGACCCTTTCAATTCGTTAAAATACAATCGACAGTTGCTCACTACATTATTCAGAAGCTGTCATGTTACAAAGTGGAGAGCATTTGTGTTGAAGGAATGGAAGGCAATTCAAGGCAGCCTCAAAGCAATGCTTTCTCAACCGTCAGTTTACAAGTAATGTCTGTATCCGGAAAACCGCAGACACTAGAGTGGTCTAATTCGGCGTCCAGATCGACATCGGAAGCCTTTAATTTATGATTGATTCTTCGGCATTGTGACTACAGCCAGACTTTTCAAATTTTCTTTCTACTTCCAAACAATTTTATTCTACTCACTGACACTGTGGCCAGTTTGCATTTATGCATCTTGATGCTCAAGTTGGATGATGATGATGATGATGATAAACGAGTCAATGAATCAATCGCCTGGTGATGTCGCTTTACGAAAATGATTCCTACTTGACTGAGTAACCAGTTTTGGTCGAGTCCAAAGAAATATTTTACTGGCCCACCTTCAAGCAAAGCTGCGTGGTGTCTTGGCCTTAGCAAACGTGCCTGCAGTCCAGTTTATACACTGTAATACATTTTTTGTTAAGCTGTTGGTTTCAGTTACGGTCACTTGGGATGGTCACATTGCCTGTGTCGAGTGTGCCGGATTCTGAGCCCCCTAGCAGCACCAATCCCTTTCTGTTTGCTAAATACGAATATTCTGCCCTAGTGTTATGTCTTCTCCTGTCTTCAAGGAAGGCTCTCAATGCCACGCACACGTTACAGACGCTTAGATGCATAAAAATAGTTTTTAGGCGAAGATTCGATCGTAACTAAAACAAAAAATAGTAGATACAATCCATAGAGTTTGGAAGGCAAGACAGAAGAATGGGCAAATTTTACCTGGCTGAATAGCAGAGGCAGATGCAATGGTCTGGGTTTCCATTGCGGGTGAGTGACCCCAATGCTAGCGATCCACCATCCAGTCTTAATTTCAGGTTTACATACCAAAAGCGATGACCCGGTAGATCAATGTGTGTGTGTCAACTTACGAATGCGCCAGTGATGACTGAAATTAGGCTCGAAGCGTCAGAGAGTAGTAGCAAATGACACGAGAAAGACACACATGCAGTCCTCCATTAGAGTCACTTTGAATGCAAAGCGAGCAGTCGGGCGGTGTAGAGCAAGGCACTTGCAGTGCTATTTCGTTGTAGCGGGGATTAGCGGAGAGAACATGAATGACAAGCCTTTCTTCCACCGCACCCAATATCTCCTTTGCGTGTCATGAGCGATGCCAGTTGGGACACTGATGATCAAGAGTGTTGACTACAGTGGCAGGGTTGACAGCGAACAAGTCGTTTCGTTTGCTTGCGAGGGTTTCTACTAGCGTCAAGGACTTTGAGCAGGCTCACCATGGTGGTGTGTAGCCCCACACAGCAGTAGGTGTTCCTGTGATGCACCCTTCAGTGTAGGAAATACGCCTGATCTGAAGGGTATAATGAAACCTCTATGCGAATATCAGTGAGTGGGTTCCATGAAGGTATGCGAATTCGGCAAACTTGCTCACACTCAGTACCAATGACGACGTAATGGTTGTGCTGATGGTTCAACTGGTCGAAGAATTATGCCTGTGCTCTATCCTTCCGTGTGGTGTAAAAAAGAAGAACGAGATCCACTGGAAAACCAAATCGAATTTTTCCCTTACAAATTACAACCATGGTCTTAATGGATAGTACGAATGATTCCATCACCAAAGAGCTAACCACCTTCATCATTCCAATTTGTGTCTCATAGGTATTAGCCAACTGGGAACGAGAGTGTTAAAGGAATAACTTAGTACACAAAAATCCATAAATCTAGTTACCAACGATTTATGTGCTGGTATTTAAGATACATAAAATGTGCTTTCCTTTCCATGTCAGGTGACATTGGTCTAGTTGGGCAAAGATTCCGACTGGTTTTCATCACTACATAGTAAAATTAGATATGCTCGAAAATGTTGCCCATTTCGTAATCATTGCTGGTTAATAGCGCAAACTGTGGGTGAAGATACCGTCAAAAGCATACAAAAGCAAAGTATGCAAAAAGTTGGAACTCGTCGTGCAGTGCCTACTTGATAACTTCAGTTGCGCGCTTTGAAGACCGATGAAGGCGACAGACGTCGGTGGCTCTATTTAAGCCATTCAATCGAAAAATTCGTGTTCAAAAGACGAGTCGTAATGCATGAAACGGCTTTATCTACTAAGCCTTCATTATCCAGTCATGGAATTGACCTTCTTGCTATTCATTGTTGTCAAAGCATGAGAAAAGGGATGAAGGGAATGATGGCGAAAGGAGAATTTCTGCCACAGATGTGGTCATGGTAAGTTATTGAACACTACCTGCCCCTTATGATCTGACAAGGGGGAGGAGGCTGAGGTGTACTGCATTAACCGATGACAATGGACCCACAGCCGACCTACATCACGAGACGAATTGTCAGGCCGATAGTGCTAGAGATTAAATCGTGATAAGGACGGCTTATTACACCTACTCTCTTCACTACGGAAAGAACCTAGTTTCAGTAGAGTGTGTCACTATTAAAGATGCGTTTTCTTTGCAAAGTTTTGGATGAATTTTCTTTTGGACCTCTCACCTGACTCACCCGCCCTCCTAAACTACGACCGATTGCTGTCAATGGCAGGTAGACAAGTAGTCGCATTACGTTTAAGCTCAATCTAATTCCCCAAGTGTGCCAGTCTCCACGCAAAAACCCCGTACGCACCCGTCTTGTTTACTTTCACGCGGTCGGTGACAAGGTCATCTGTTATGCTGTCGTCCTCTCCCTGCTTGGAATATTCGCGCACCAACTCGTCCTCTAAGGAGCAAACGTGCATTTAGTTAGCCGCTAAAATCCACCAATTCAACCGAACTGGCACACGGCGCAGTGAATTGGCGAAGTAGGGAAGGAAGTCACTGCATGGGGAACCGGCTAGATGAGGAAGTGTGTCGAACGGAGGACTTGCATGACCTCTCGAGGCTACGAGTGACTGTGAAGCAAATGGGACATTCACAGTATATGGACGAGGAAAGTCAGGCCAGTTATGCGTTATTCACCTTGATCCTTCCTTTCCTTCTCTCTCGCCTCCATCTTTCCCTTATTCCATTCAACATAGCATACATCTTATTTACACACATTAATCCACCAATTTCTTCCTTCATTCCTTCATCCATCTAAATGTCTTCCATTCACTCCTGCCATCATGAATTCATTTTTTGCTCTATTTCCACATTTCTCATCTACTTCTCATTACAATCAATGCATGCGCCAGAAACTTGCCTCCAGTATTTCATCATCCACAGCAACCTCTCACCATCGACTATGTTTGTTCTTTCGCCCACGCGACTACTGGCGCTTCGTCACAAACCTTTGTCAAGACAGAGTGAAAATGACGGGTCTGCACCACGTCTGTGCTCTCTTCGCCGCGACAATTGCTGGATGTGTTAGGGGCGGACCTGTAGGATACCAAAGAGAAGCGGATGACTACCACATATGGTTAACACTACTGACCTCATGGTGGGCCGTGATACCTTGTCTTCTCTACTCGCCTCTTTATCTTCTCCTATGCATTCCAAGCACACGTGTCCCTCTTCCAACTTGCCTCCTTTTTCACCATGCTAAGCGGAGAATACGACAGCAGCAAGACGGTGTATACTCTTCACTTACCCATTTCTGATTAATCCACTTGACATTCCGGATCATTGTCTATCAGAAGAAGGATCCAGTCTGATGGTGGACGCAGCATTTAGCCGAATGTTGCACACCTGACCACATGTTGCCTGTGAATGTTGTGGGCGGTGCAGTAGAGCTTCGCAGTTGGAGCATTTTGCTCACTACTGTACAGAAGGCCTAAGTAGCAATTAGCTTGATGACGAGGAAATGCCTTGAGGCGAAGGCTTAGTCTTTAAAGGCAGAACTATTTGCGTAGGTCAGCAGATAGAAAAACGAGGCACCGGATTACTATAAGACGATGTGCCTTCCTCTAATTGGCATTATTCTATGCGCCAGGGAAAGGTGTTTTAAGGTGGTAGATGAATGCACAGTGCTTGGCGAATTGAAGTGAAGCATTCGGCAATCTACCTCACTGCTAGTAAAAGCAAAAGCACACATGGATTCACATCTCATTAGCCTTGCATATATTGAGGTACTTTGTGGAATGCGGAAGTAAAAGCAGTCGACTCTCACACGGTGCACATGTCATGACATCCACCAACCCCATGGTTGATGGCAAGGGAGGAGGCCCTACCATTTGGTCACTTCTGTGCTTTCACTTGACGCAATTCATTGCCAACTTTGTTGGTGGAGACACTTGACTAAAGGTTTGGAGGACTGGTGAATATACTTGACCCACGAGAGAGTTATGGCGATGGCTGCGGTGCTGTGCATAAAAGTTATTCTACAGTTTATATTTCATCAAATGCTGATAAGTCAATCAAATTCACGGACAATTTCGAAATTCGCCTCGAACAGCACCCACTAACCACTACCACCTACTTTTCTTTGAATTAGTGACTACTACATTCTGTCATGCACTTGATTACACAAAATGAAACAGGAGAGCTTAATAAGGCAGTCATGGACGCCACATTACCCATAGCGGCAAGTTGGCAGATGTTCAAGATTTGAAGATGCCATGAAAGACATGTAGACTTCTGGATGCAGAGTGGGAGGGAGTATCCTTAAAGAAGAAGTCTAACCACTTCCGTAAGACACGTCGAATCCTCTGCGTCGAATCCTACAGACACCACAGCTGGGAGATCGGCATTAATGCATTTCACCACCGCATCCCCATTTGCTTTTGCAGACCCAAAGCTTGAGGGAATTCCTTTGCAAGTGCGGACAAATAACCCACTCACAATATCACCGCTTACGCTAACACAAAGACAGAAACTGTAAAAAGATTTTGAGGAATAACGTTAATTATCGCTAGCAATCGGTTTGCACCAGAGAAGCCCATCACAATCGATCAAACGATCCAATGCCGTGTGTGCTTCCACTGTGTGGATGTGAGTGTGCCATTTGCTCCGAAGGTCAAGAGTAGGCCTTTCCATTGGCTCGCATCCTTTCACTGCATACTTATAAGCACACGTGTGAGTTGTAGATACAAGTTCTGTTTTCTTTTGGAGGAGAGATGTCTCTTTTGCTTTGCTTCATATTGCTAGCAACTTCATTCATGCATGGCGGTTTCACACTGGAAGGAGGTGAGGTACCTTCGCATGCTTTGCTTTCATCGATACATGAGTGTAAGCATTTAACAGATGAGAGTTAATGTAGTAATTAGTAATGAATTAGAATGTTGGGCAGGCATAACAAGTGATTCTCAACAGAAAACTAGCTAAAGAGTGCTAGAAATGACTTATCTACTGCTACTCGTTTGTACTGCATCACATCGTAGTCAAATCAGATTGGTGCTACTGAGTAGGGCCCTTCGTTTCCTTGCATTGCTAAAACGTGGTTAAGATCCTTGGAATACCTGCTGGAAATCTTGGCATCAAACCAAAATTGCAAGTTGATCTGGATAAACGGAAGAAGAGAATGCGAATTCGCAACAAAGCAGGTAAATTGATCAGGACCCAAAATATCCTAATTTGTCTGATGGGAAATTGTTAAATCCTCTATGTCTTCTTTCCAAGCCATAAACAATAGTGGCGGTGGAGCGGTCGCAAATTGAATCCGAAGATAATAGAATCAAAAGGAAATTCTTCTCTCCATGAGCCGCCTATTGTGAGTAACAAGGCCACTAATGTGCTTGCTATGGGGAGATTGTAATGCAGATTATTCTCGGTGGGGTGTCGTTTATGAACTTCCTGGAGTATCTATGCAGCAGTTTTTTGGCCTAAAACCAATGCATTCTTTGTGTGAGATGCACGATGGAGCTTTAAATGTACTTATCCTGTTTAAATGATGGATGAGTTGAATGCTAAAGAAAATATGACGTGGTCATTATTCCGAACAACGGGTCGGTGGGAGCGAAATGGCTTGTATGTTTTTCTTTGCACCAGGACCCGGAATAATGTCCATGTCGCATCGAAAATGCAGTTCTTTTTCATCAATCAATTTTTTCATCATTTGAATAAGAAAAATACAATCAAGCTTCCATTCCACTTCTCCACATGCAAATCGCGTAGGTTACAAGCCATAGTAGTCACTACAACCGAAGATCAAAACTGGTAGACACCTGCTCTAGGGAGCGCAAACAAAAGGAAGACATCCCTTACTATTTGACTAGCTCGGTATTCAGCTCGTGGTCGACCTCTTTAGACACGGAGTTTGGCTTACCGATTCGCGTGTTGAGGACTGTCAAATTTGATGGAGAGCTGGCACCCGAGGCAATCGCTCGCTATTATCATCGCTAAATACTGAGTCTCTGCAAATCTCGGGATCCGAGGTTTTTTGATGACATTAATTGTACGGAGATGCTTTGAAAGTTGGGTGGATGAAATTGCAGTGCATCAGTTCTACTCTTTTCTCTTGTTTGGTTTCTTCCAATGGTTGAGTGGCTGATTGCTATTTACCCTGACGATGTGATGATCTGCGGTCCTCCTAGAGACAATGCAAATGATAATGTGAGTGGTTTGATTTTTGCAGTCCTTGCCTTCCTCGATCTTAGATGCAGGTGGCCAGGGATTCCTTTGGTGTTAGGTTGATTATCTCTTCTGTGGCTCATGGCTACTCTGTGCTTAAAAGAAAAGCAGAGGAAACAAAGTACAGTGTGAAGAGTAAAGAAGGGGAAGAGTAGAGTAGAGTGTAGCGATGAGGCTGAGGTAAACGTGGTGGAGACTGTTCTGAACAGTGACGTCCAATGATTAAATGTGATGTGGTCTTGCAGGGGTGCAGCTTTCGTAGGTTTGTGAATTGGGACTTGGGTTTAGCGGACTTGCGCATTGTGAGTTAAATTTGCCATATTTTAGCATCAAACATGAAGGAAGGCTACTTTAAAGTAATGCATGGGCTTGTATTGAATTGCCTTACCATGGTTGTTACCACAGTGTCCTCAATGGTGGGCGGCATTAGCGCGCTATTAGGATCGTCAACACATGATTTATGCATCGAAGATGCGAAAGATGACTGTGATTGGCGAGGCATGGGGAAAGAGTGGGTGGTGGAGGCCAGCCAGATCTCTCGACGTTATTATTGCTTTGCTGCAACCCAAAAAAGACGTGATTAGACCTTGAAAGCGAGCTAAATTAGCATGGAGGGCCATACGGCGGCAAAGTTTTACCTTGAAATCCGTCTTTAAAATGGATATCTTTGGGCTCCCAATGCTATCGTTTGCCACGAATCCGACCTAGATCAATTAGAAGGTCAGACAGTGGCGACATTTATACTTAAGTACGAACTGAACTAACGACTTGGTTCCCAAAATTGATATTGATACTGCTGTGAGGAGGCAGACTCATCGCAATGCTAGATAGAGTTGTCGAGTTGGCTAGCGCATCATCCATTAACGATGGTGGATGTCTACCCGTTTGGAGTCGCCACCAGTTTAGCAATAGTCCTCTTAGCCTGACGAGTTGCGTTAGGCAAACATGCTTCTCGTCACCGAACCGGTATTACACCTCTCCGATGTGAAACTGGACTCTAAACAGGCATCGGTCTCATCACTGCTCACCTTAATTGATTCTTTTCTGCCAAGGAGGAGGAAAGGAGGCGAAGAGAGCAAGGTCAACGCACCATGTGCTGTCTCGGGTGTTGCTGTTTCATTGCGCTGCATTCGACCCAGTCCCGGTTTTGTCAGTTATGGTAGGATTAAAGCTTGGTGATTGGTGTGTCACAAACGCTCATTGACATATTGAGTGGGCCACGCTTGCTATCAAGTATGTCTAAATGAACGTCGACTATTCTGGTAGACGAAGTAATGACGAGTCGACAATGTAAGGCCGAGGCGCAACGAAAATAGAGGAGACACATCTGACGCTTTCAAAAATGTCAAAGATTGGAAAGCTTTGTCAAGAGCGCACTCCTTTTGAAGATCACTGGACTATTTTACTTAAAAGAATTTCGCGACCTCAGTACTGGAATAAAGTTTGTCTGTGTACGAAGGAAGAGAATGATAGTGGAGTGTGAGGACGTGGATCGGCAGTCCAACCGGACCCTTACCGACTAGCAGTCCACATCAGCTTCATTTCCAAGCACGATCCACGCACCTTTATAGTGCTGCTTCCCATAATAGCAAATCCACCTGTCCAGCAGTTATATTGGACTGGGATTTTAGCATCTATCTCCTCCGCCGCACTTCCTCTGTTCCATTCCACTACTTTTCTATGCTGCAGTAAAAATATCCTGCGTAAAATTGATACGCTTGCTGTTTGTTTAGTCCTCATTCGCATCTACATTCACTTGGATGGTTATTGTACCTTCGTCGAGTGAAGTGGCCTCTAGGCTATGCTAGCAACTGAAAAGTACAGTGCTGAGTTCACTGAAATGTAGCAGACCAAAACAACAAGTACATTGTTTACTTTTTGGGTTAGTGATAATGTGTAATATCTTACAAGCGTAGAAAGTTGATAAGTAAATGTCGGTTAACATCTCTACCGCCACAGTGCCGATTACATTAATTTCAGATGTAGCTGAGCAAATTTCTGGAGAAAAAAACCTTGCCAAAATAATATGTCTTACGCACAATTGCAGTTCAATCATCAGATGTAAAAGGCGAATATATAATGTCGATCGCTTGCTTTTCAGACACCAATCATCCGCAAACTTAGACTAATGCAATCCAGTAGTGACGTAGTAGCTGTATTATTACCATTAGGCCGACAAAACACGCCCATTTCGTAAGTGTAGCGACTAACTGTGCGAGTTGACTCACTAGAATCTCTGTAGAGACCTAACTGCAGGCGTCACTGAGCCTACAGCAGTCAAAAGGCGGATTAGATTACCTTCAGAAGGGCTATAAACCAAGACTAAAATGAGGGCACAACATACTGGTGTAGGACTTTCCCTTATTTTAGTCGTTGCGGGAACGAACCCATGATTGAAGGGATAAACAGAATCCACTTCAGTAATTCTACTCTGGAATAAGTATTTTACAAATGGGTTGAGCCCAGTTATAAAAAATTTACCATTTGTAGAACAATCGCTCTGCTCATCCTCCATAGGGTGTCATGTTGCGAATTTGAGGCTTGAATGGGTTAAAATTTAAGGTGAGAATTGAGGAGACGAAACGAAGTCGGTCATTTGCTGATGGTTCTAAATACTTCGCATTCAGAGACTCCGATGCAATCTTACACCTCCCTTCTACCCAATGAGCGTGCCCTCAGGTCATTTGGCACGAAGACTTGTCAAGAAAGACTTGTAATGAATGGAAATATTTTTGTCAAAATTTAGTTCCTGCACTTTACGGTTTAGTCTCACGTATTCTCACCAGTAATAGAGCAAGTCAAGCACTATGTTTTTAGCGGTGAACCTGGTGGAAAACTAGGAGAAAATGGAAGAACAGTCTTGAACAAGTTACAATTCGTAGTGGCCTAAGTTGCATATTTTGAATGAACTTTTGAAACACCACTTCTTTAGTAAAACCAATGATTCTTTCTCGAATTCACTTTCGCTGCATTCTGCTCAAGTCACAACTACAAAATTCTGGTTTATAATGGAGTGAAATCCGGAATGGCTTCCTTCGAATTCATCGTTAAGTGTTAAGTAGAGCAGGCTGGTAAAATTGCTGACGGAGGATCAACCAGCGCTGAACTCTATGGAACTCGAAAGCCATTAACTTTCACGGTTATTTCGTGTGGTACGGAGTGATTTCCTTTCGATGACATCCACCACCAATGGTAGCATGGGAAGTAGTCATTCTAGTCTTCAGTAGACCACTACAATCACCTATTCAGTCGTATGGTGACTAGAAGTGCAACAAACAACTCTTGCATAAAATTCGACCCGCTATCTGTTTGGTTTGCTAAAATAAAGCCGCCAAATTACATCAAACATCCTTGCATCAGGTGTAGTCGCAATGACTTTTTATATGCTTGAGATTGGTAAGCTAAACAGCGTTGCGGAATCCGTCGATGACACCACGAAAGGGAATTGCATGTTGTGAGAAAAATTTCACCAGGAAGTAGCGCGAGTGTGTGATCACGATGGTAAAAAGGCATTACGATGCCAAAATTATCAATGGAGTACGGAACTATTAAGTGCTTCATTTTGACTTAACGCGGTGGTGGAGGAATCCGCATCACCTGATCATTTATATTATTCTATCTCAACTGCCGGAGGCTAACTGTCAGTTCAGGAACAAGAAAGCAAAGAACCGCGTGATTACTGTGCATTTCCTTTTTGTTGGTGTTCCAAACTACTCCGAGTACATAAGTACCAGCTTCATTACTGCTGATGCCAGCACAGTCTCCAACGCAAAATACTTTACTTGCATTCTTACACACATCGTTGCAGTGAATTCGCCTGACCATGGCAGTGTGAATACTTAAATCGAGCCCTGTTCCTAAACACAGTCTCAATTATGAGTTTTGAAAAATGGAAATTTACATTGTGAGATGGGCAGGCGCTGTGTGTGATTCATCAACTATGTTGTTGACAGCCCTTACGACTTAGCGACACACTAGAATCTCTGGCCCTAAAATCCACTTCCACACCCTTGCCTATAATTAATTGCTTCCTTTCACTTCGCGACCGTAATTGTGCTGCTCACAATCTTTGCATGTGGTTGAATAGCAGAATTGGGTGCTGTGTAAAAGGCCATGTGGCCATTCACGCGCATTGGTGACGCTAAGGTCAATCATTTCCACAAGACGACAACTCAATGGCGCCTCAATAAAGCACGTGCATAGTGTAGCAGAGACAATGGCGTCAGTTTGTTGCATTTCAGCTCTATGAGAGATTCCTTTGCATGCACTCTTTAGGAAAAAGATAAGAAGTCCTGTCCTCTACACCTCATATTCTGCTGCCAAACACTATATTTTACTTGGAGCATGTTGTTTTGCATCACCCAAGGAGGCGTATGTGCAACAGCTTCCATCCACGCTCGATTGTGGAGCACTAGTTACTCTAGTGGAGCCCTATCGCAACTGGCGAGACCGTGTTTAGTGTCGGATACGTTGCATTACAGACAATCCTCACGTAAACCAGAACCACTCGTGGCTGTAATGGAAGGCGACATTTAGATTGCGCGTTTCGCGTTGATTTCCTTCGTGGCCACACCATTTACGACAACTAACAGACCGGATGCTGATGTGGTCTATGCTAAAAGTTACTCGGGATACTGTGTTCAGCCCCTTTAACTGTTTGCTCCTTGCACTTTTTCGATTAACTTCGATCAACTCCTAAAGATTTTGGAGGTAGTCTTGCTTATTTTCTGGTCCACTGTCACCCACACATATGCTAATGACAGAATGTAGATTACTGCAGCTGAAGTAGAATGGTTAAAGTAAAAGTGTCCCATTTTCCTTAACAAAATGTCCTTCAGATATCGCGGATGCTAGATTTCATGGATATGGGGGAGTAACATTACGCTTTATCGTAGTGAGGTGTGATTAGCTGGTCCTCTTCACTCTCCGATTCGAGTCAACTATTCAGGATTTGGACAAGCAGGCGTTTACTTGATTGCAAACCAAAAGGCTGGCCCAACCTGTCACCCAGACCATATGGTTAGAAAATCCATTGAGATAGGAAACGGTCTAGCAAAATCGCTATTTGGAGAAGATTCCAACCAATAATGGAATGCATTCAAATTGGTCAGAGTGCTAACCTGCCTGCTAACCATCTAGCCAGCCATTTGGATGGATGATTATGATTAAACCGATGCCAAATGGCACGTAAAACTGGCAACGCTCTCTGCCAGGAGTGAGAAATAGGCTACGTCCCTAGTGGTAATGACAAGTAGATAACGAGTTCTGGGAATGGATGAGATTGAATTCACTTGCTCATATAAGCGCAAAGTGGCAAGAACTGACAACCTAGCATGCGAATTTCGGGCACCAAGAGTATTGACTTGGCTATTTTTCTTCATCAAACTGAGAACTGATGGTGAAAAATAAATCACTCAAAGCCCTCGTAAGCTGCTCGTGCTCAAACAATCTCTCCTCTTCCATATGATTGACAACTTATCATGATGTCTCCTCCTCTTATTTTGACTCTTCCACACCTAAAACACCTCTCTTGAACCAAAAGGAGCAGCAGAGGACCTCGGCAAATCTTCTGCTGTTTTTCGTGGTTAGGGGTTAGTCCGCTCTGTCTCCTTGTTATTCTCCATTCCACACCGTCAGCACAATTGCGTAATTAAAATGGAATTTTCAGTCATATACAGCTCTTCTCTACACCTTCCGTGCGGGCAGAACCAGGTAGCAGGTGATAGCACGAGCGTTGGTGGCTGGAGCAAGAGTAATGCGACATTCGGTCACATCATTACGCTATTATTTCCTTCATGCAAAAATATCAGTGGGTAAAAAGCGACGCATTTCGAAGGTGCCTAGTTAATCTGCAGTCACAGTCACACCTACTACTCAGCTAGTCAATATTAAATTCCTTATCATCCAAGATCGTTAAATAACTGGTCGGCCAAACCATTCACCTTGGCAGTTAACCACTTAACTGACCAGAAACCCTACTGGTGCTTATCCCTTATCACGGTGAAGTGCCGCTAACTATGCTGCCTTTTTTATTTCCTCTGGATCTCGTGGGCATTACCACCGAGAATCGAGAGCTTGAGACGCAAATGCGAACGGCCGCTCCACATTTAAAATTGGCTCACCGTCTCCCTCCCACTCAAATGTTCAAGAGCAACGTCGGAAAACTGATTTCCCATTATGGTGGTCGTCAAATGTTCAAGGTGAGCTAGAGGAGGGTTCCATTCACTTTAGTCATTATTGTCGGTTTTAGTTGTGCCGTGCTCTTCAACAATTCGCGCATGATTCTCTCGAGGCATCTGAAGAAGGAGTCGTTGCAACTGCGCGTGTTGTGTCGATTACAATATTACTTAGTGAAATCGGTTTAGCAGCTCTGCGTCACGAATCAATTGAAGAGGTTACAACTTAAGCAGCTTAAGGAAGACATTTAAGTCAGGTAGCCAAAAAGTCCTTCATTTCTCCTCTTTTTGCCGTTTGGCGCCCGTTTGGCCATGTTCACCCTCAGGCGCCTGAGCTGGAAAGGTCTGATTACCGTGAAGCGGGATTGGGTCCGCGCCCAGTTACACTTAGGTCAATCCGACCAACTTAGGCAAAACTATCAGCTCTGCTGGCTTGCCTTTGTTCCAGTTTATTATTCTTGATATACAGGTAGGTGGGTGCGAAGTCAGTCATTCACTCGGCTTATCAGACATGTGCGCCTGCTAGCTGACTTAGATTGACAGGCAAGCGTGTGCTACTCAGACTGAAGCTCTAAGGTTTTGCTTCATCGTTTAGTCTCTTTATCAAATAAATCCACCGACAAAAGTGCGACTGACTCGGCTTTTGTACTTTCATCCTTAGCTTGCATTTCCTTGAAACGAATGGAGTAAGAGCAGATAAAGTGTGTTCTTCACCACAAATAATGGGATGAACAAGGCAGAGTGATGAGGACGCTGAAAACAACAAGAATTTACTTCCCTCTCGAACAAACTTAACGACGGTTCTGTAGTAGAAAGCGTGTTCGTCAAACGCTTATCGCCTTGCACTAAGGACTACTTGGTCAAGCATATGCATTGCAATTGTGCTGACGTGACGAATTGGCTAGAGAACCGCCTCCATTGATGATGCGGTGGTTAATGTAGCCCTTTAACTCGATGAAGTAATGTTTGTGCCTACGTCTCTGCCTCCTTGCAGCAGTGCCAATCACAGAGACGACGACAGCGCGGCAAGGGCACTAATCCTTCTCTGAGCATGCAAAACTATCATCACCCCAACTCGTGTTACCTATCGTCAACGATGGAGAATGCCAGCTACATGCATTTAAGCTACAGGTCCCGACGTAATGTTGGCCAAGTGGGATCAGGACATGGGAGAGGGAGTGGAATTTGTATTCCATAGGTGGATGTGGGGTGTAGATGGCGTGTGTACTTGAAACGCGAAGGGAGCAATCGGTCATGCGGCAAACAAATTTAGGGAGCAATTTATGGAACAGCTGGCGGCTGTGAATTTGTCAGCATTTGCTCTTCCCACTCACATGGAGTGTATCAATTCGACAAATATAACGTCATGGTAGGCTTGCCACTCTAGTGAGGAAGGGAGAGAGCTACCCTGTGGGCGATTCCAAGTAGATTCAGTAACGTGTAGAACATGAGTTCAATGAGCTAAAACAGGATGCATGGGGAAGTTCCCCACCTAGGTTTTCTTATCGATGGCAGTTTCTGAGGGTGTTTGTCCCCTGATGTCAACTTCCTCTCCCATGATAGTAAATTCCTAGGCAGTGGAGTGCCATACTTATTCGGTGAAGATAGAACAAATCTTTGGTATATATCCACAGTCTTAGTGCCTCGGAGTGAAGTAGGAAGTTTTGCAGACGTCCTTTAAATTGTTCTAAAGCTTGGAGGGAAGAATGAGGATGGATGAGGATTCAGAAGCGATGGCGAATCGCATGCGGCAGGCTGTATCAAATTTGGTCGAAAGCTGGAACCTAAGACAATCTTCCGCCTCATTCCTCATTCAATGCTAATTCTAAATGTATTGGACAATAATGATTTCTTTTGTATGCATTAGAGTTGCAACTGTTCTCGAGATTCGAGGTTCGCTAACGATTCGACTTGTTTGCAGGTGTCCCAGAAGGTAGGCCGATGAACTTCAAAGCATCACTTCTGCTCTCTCTTGTTTAGCTGCATCCAATATTCGAGTGGCTGATTTCTATTTACCCTAATGAAATAAGGATCTGCGATCCACCCGGAGAAAGTGCAAACGATAAGGTTAGTGATTTGATTCGGGTAGTGCTTATTTTTCTTCAATCTTGTATGCAGGTTGCCAGGGATCACTTTGGTGCCGGGTTGATTATCCCTGCTGTGGCTTATGGCTACTCTGTGCCTGAATGTGGAGCAGAGGAAGCAAAGGAGGGTGTGAGGAGTAAAGAAGGAGCGAATCGAAGTGGAGTGGGAGACGAGCATAACAAAGGTGATGGTGCTGTGGAATCGAAG
This sequence comes from Taenia hydatigena, assembly GCA_036345935.2. Lineage (NCBI taxonomy): Eukaryota > Metazoa > Platyhelminthes > Cestoda > Cyclophyllidea > Taeniidae > Taenia > Taenia hydatigena. The sequence goes on from JADWOT020000017.1 coordinate 20,092, forward strand.
TTGAAGTAGACGTGGCGAAGACTGCCCTGAACAGTAGCGTACGGTGATTAAATGTGATGTGCTCTTTCAGAGTTGCAGTTTACATCGGTTTGCAATTTGGGAGTTAGACTTGGCAGACTTGCACATCGTGAGTTGGATTTGTCATATTTAAACATTGAATACGAAGGAAGGCGACTTTAAGGCAATGCACGGAATTGTTTAGAATGGCCTTATTTTGGTTGTTGCCGCAGTGTCTTCAATGGTAGGTGACATTAGTGGGGTTATGGGATCGTCACCACATGCGGTTGAGCTCATTTTGAATTCGCGCATGCATTAACAGTCCTGTGGATGGTAAGTGAGTAGACTCCATGAACGTGTTCAAGTGTGTATGCAATGCTATTGACAAACGTGACAAGAATCGGTTCATAATTTACCATCATATTAACACATCGCCTTATACTTTTTAGTGTTATTCATTTATTATTATTACTAGCGGGTCACTTCCCCGTATTTATACACATATACAGGTAAATTCTTTGAGCGAATGTGAACGCATTTAAGCGTGTCTGCCTGTACTGATAATAAACGAAAATAATGCTGACAAAATAATGTTGGTGTGTAAAAAGATGGAAATTGGAACGATACTTGAAATGGTTAAGTGGTTAAGTGTCCTCGCTTCTACTTACTCGTTGCAGCCTCCGTGACTCTGGTTCATGCGAAGTGAAGTGCTGAAAGGATCAATGCTCGGCCGCAGTAGTAAGGGCGGAAAGGGTTACGAAAGTAGAGACACCAAGCGCCACAGGAAGGCGTTGCAAGATACCATTTAGGCCGTCGTGAATCCTGCTATACGACTTCTGGTGGCAATGCTGTGACGCACTGGCTATTGGTTCACCAACGCGATCAGACAGCGAAATCATTAATCGAATGTTCGCTGCACGACAGATCCGACCAGAGTCAAAGACCCAGACAATCTTTTGTCCACTATGGCTGAATACAACTAGTACATTATCCCCAGCAAACATAGGCTAAACTACATTTGTGAGTGTTGTACATGATAATCTCAACGTGCATTATTACTGCGAAGTCACTGCAATGAGTGCATGGCATTCCTTTGAAAAACTGCTGCAATGGCGACGCCGAGAGTAGATAAAACAGTGCAACTTGGAATCATAAGAAGAGGCTTAAGCAGTATGAAGCGGAACAGACTAATATGGCATGCATGCTAAAGGTAAAAATGATAACTTGACGCAATTTCACGCTTTTTGAATCCCCTGCATGTAAATTTGTTGGATATCTTCTAATTTAGTAGAGGTAGCAACACGTCAAGCTTCAAATTTACAATTGCGCTCAATCGCAGTCAATGAATTTTCTTAGTTCCACTGCACGTTCTTTGGCAGTTGCCATCTCTTTTTTCGTTCTGAGTTCCCTGCGATCACATACAGAGAGATAGTAATTCTACGAAGAACGGATGGCAAATTTTTACCGTCAAGAAAGTGCAGTGCAAAATGACAAACAATGCTATAATGCTATAATTTATTGATAAAATGAAGTGTTTACAACGTAGGAAAACTGCCATATTGCACACCGCATCGCGAGTCGAATGTACACGCACATGCATGTATGTACGTAGGGTTGAATTTTTACCTTTACAAAACCAGCTGTAGCCTCCTATAATACATATTGGCTTGTCAAGTGTGCTCCGAACGATGTTAAATAAAGCTGCTGGCTCGAAACTAGAATAAGAAGTTTGTGAAGGATATAAACGACATAAACGCTCTAGACTCACTATTAATGGTGCTATTTCAAAATACGAATTCAATATGCATGTCACCTGCAGAGCTGCTCTTTACTTGCATCATGCGTAGACATAATGTCTAACTGAATCGCTACTGTTTTAACTAATTATTTACAGTGTTTGTTGTAGGCTTGATTTAGCGTGATTTTGTAGATTGTGATCTAAACCAGTTTGAGTGAATTTAAGCCAATGGGTGTAAGTACGCAAAAAGGGCGAAATTAACAATACTTGGACAATTTCTTTACCTTCTTCTCCTTGAGCACCGAAAAAAATGACTCTAGGACACACGAAATTCGATTAGTCGTGAGAAAGAAGACATGTCCTTTAATCAACTTCACTTGCCTTCAAAATGCCACGAGGTGTGCAGTTTGAAAGTTCTTTTGATATGGTCAAAAACAACATATTCATTACCCTTTTAGAGGTGGAAACTCGAGTAATGCACAAAATTGCTGCTAAGTAGAGTCTGAAGGCGTCAAAGCACTCTAAAATATAGAGCATTCTTTGCGCAGTCAGGTCTCTAAAGGTGGTACTGGCATTTGCCAAAATAAAAAAGAACCAGCAGCAAGAAAGAACTTATCTAATTCATTTGAATGGGTTTTGAATGCTTTTCCTTTTGCTACCTGCAAAATGTTCCGCTTGTGCATTCCAAATGTCGCCCATTTTACAAGGGCACAATAATAAGAATAATTTCTTTTAAGTCACAAAATTATAGAGGGTACAAGAGCATGATACAAGCTGTTCACTTATTACAGGGAATCGCAAGACAAACTTCATCAGTGATAAGGTTTCACACTTCCGGTGGATATGCACATAAGAAAATACGTATTTCACATCCACGGCATTGGCATGAGTCTTGACATGAGTCGGATGATCGTGCATCAGCTAAATGGAAGGGCAATCATACCTGCACCAGTTAATTAGTTGTAAGCTAGAAGATTGTGCACCTAAAAGGTAAAAAGAATGTCAATGTCTAACAGACGGCGCGCACATTTGAACCATGCTAATATAATAGTAAAATGGAGTTAAAAATGCAAAAGAATAAAGTATAATGATTAAAAAGAACTTTAGAATAACAGAAGTAGTCCTGAGATCTGGCGGAATTTTTAGCAGCAATATTAATATTCTAATCCAAATGAAAAGAAAGAGGGTACATCCACTCTCTAAACTCGCTTTGAGAAACCGGTCAAACATTTGTCCCGAAGAATCTTCGCTCCTATCCCATCTTCATTGTCTGACTGCCTACACTACTTGGTCCTGATCAGAGTATGCTCTGACCTCGATTTGAGATCGAGTGGAAAATGCAGATGAGTACAAGCTCTAGGGGGCATCGCACCTCCCACCACTTTGGCCAGGGAAAACATTGTTCTAGAAGCCACTTATTTATTATCTTCCTGTCAACTGCACCAAAACTCGGGCCTACAAGGGAACAGCAATGTGTCATTTTAAACCAGTTTTGGAAGTAAAGCGAAAGTTTGTAGAATGACAAAGTACTTTGAATGCATTTTATGAAAATCGTGCTGCAGCGGTGAAAAGTATTTAGAAATAAAAAAAGGGTGATATTGGTTGCAACTAGTCACCTCTGCACAGTATAGTTAGCATTCTTTGTTAAAATTTGCTTCGTCCTAAAACTTATAAAAATGGTGAAAATTTGTAGAGGTTTGGCCAGAGCAAAGTGATGAATCAACTAAGGGATGTAATCGCACACGTCCGAAGTGCCAGTAGTTTACTTAACCCGTGGACAAAACATAATTGACTCTAACATACCGTTTTTGTTCAAGTAAAACCCATAACTAAACTGCACCTATTAAGTAAAGAAGAGCTATTGCTTCTGCAGAAACGATGTGTGCCTTATGGTTTTAATGTCAAGCCTTAATGGAAATGCAACACATCAGTTCAATTAAATAAGAATGACAGCAAGCACAGATCTTGGAGCAGGTGTTAATAGAAGCACAAATGACTGAGCCACGACCTGCCATAAACCAGCCGATCCGAGTGCAACGCTTCCTCTCTTCATGCGTATTTCATTGGGTTAAAGTTTATGTGCGAAAAATATGCATTAATGGCTGAACTTATCGTACTTGGGTTAATGATGCTAACAAGTCGGTCAAAAGTGTTTTATGGATTTGTGTAGCGTCCGGAAACTCCCTCGAAGGCAGAAGAAGGCAGACTACTAGGGTAGAATGCACACATATAACGGGTAGAGGAATATAATTCGCTGGCATGGCCCAGAGGCCAGCCTACGCAGCTAGGGCAATATGGCCACTTCTGTGACTCTGCCCCTCTCCTCTTTCAAGCGTCGTCCCCGACGCGCTCCTTGGTACACCCCCCACTTCAGCCATCACAACGTAGCCAGTGCTGCAAGATGCACTCACGAGCTAACCATACCAGTCGC
>JADWOT020000289.1:0-16101 GCA_036345935.2 Taenia hydatigena
CGACATTCGGCGAGATTGAGGCGATGCTTGACACCAACGTCAGTGATCCCTCTTGGCTTGGGAACAAAGTTTAGAATAAGTGGTTCTGCTGACCATCAGTATGTTCATAGAGGGGTGTTAGCACACCAATCTCCTTAAGCAAGCACATTAAGGGTGGTCTTCGGAACGAAACTTTCCAGGTTGTCCATGGCTAGTGTCGATTCAGTTGTTAATAGCTTTCTTGTAGAACACGGAGATGGGGTAGATGCCGGAGGCGGGCGTCGTTCTTGGCTCATCCGTAGCACATGCACTTCTTTTGCACCGCTGCAACATGCTGTAGGCGGTAGAGATCGGAACAGAAACCCTATAGAGTCGGGTCCGCTTTCCGCTGCCACCAATGTAGCGTCCCGAGGTTCCCTCAAAGGCAAAAGAAAACAGAATACTAGGGTATGATATACATATTTAAAGGGCAGAGGAAAATAAGCTGTTGGCACGGTCCGGGGACCAGCCTATGCAGTTAGGGCAATGCAGCCACCTCTGTGACCCTGACCGAAACCGGTAGTTCAAACAAACAAAGTATTGCATTTGTGTAAATACAAACTCATCTGACAATTTCGCAAGGAATCGGTGTTTCCTTCATAAATAGTGTAGCTTGGAACAAAAAAGTTTAAGTGGCAGAAGCACAAGAACAATCGCAACACCTATTTGCAAAACTACGAATAGTTGTTATGGGCGTTTACGGGAAAGATGTGGATGTGGATCTTTGCTTATTTTCTTGTTATTCTTTTGGCAGTCATTCTAACAACCGTCTTATTCAGACGTTTGACCGAATCCTTCTTCGACAATCATTGTACAGTGTTCTTACTTATTTAAATGCTGCATTTTAACAAGTCGAACGTTTAGATTGCCAAAAGAGAAGGTACTGCGAAGGACTTTCAATCCACTATTGTCCAGGACGGATGAAAACTGTATAAATATCTGGAGTAGCAAATTTATCCCTCAACTGCCATCACATTCTTCGCTTTCAACCTTTCTGTTGCCTCAAATTGCATTAATGTCTATACATGAGCAGGCGATCTTCATGCCCCTTGACCGCATCTTATGCATCCATCATTCACAGCTTTTTCTTATAATTCACCGAGTTTTAGGCATTGCCCTCTAGACTAGAGAATTAGTCTGCCTGCGACAAATTTTGTTGCTAATACGCCTAGCCAGTGGACAAATTCAAGGATGCACCTGTTTCCTCGCATCTTTCTACAGTGAACTGGGCTCGCGCTATCAATGTTTGACGCTCAGCCTCTCCTCATTTATCAGTAAGTTGAACTTGCAAATCTTTGTTATCTTTCTAACTTCTACTTGATCGCATTTTAGTAATGTTTATCACCACTTTTGATTTGTAGACCAATAAAATCAAAAAAGTCTTTGAAGATGCAATCCTTCTTTTAATCTTAAGCTGCTTCAAAAATTTCCAACTCAGACAAGGCCCTAGCATCTATTCTTGTGATTGTGGCAATTGTGACCTGAAATGGAAAGGATGCCGTAGGGGAGAAGAACCCGTTAGGAGTCTGTTGCACTGCCTTCTCAAAAATTCACACGATGAATATCAGGCCCTTTAATGGAGCAAAAAATGAATAGAATATTGATTGACGAAGTAGAGACGAAGGGTCAATCCGCAGTAAATGTGGTTTTATTAAACTTGACCCGCACATTGTACATTTGATACGTATTTTATCAGACAATAACGCTGTGCGTGTCAAGACCGAATCCAGTTGTGCGCGCAGCTGGTTTCTTAAGTACTTGCTTAACATTGTTGAGGTGATTTGTTCGGCAGTTCTATACCGCACAACACCACCTCATTGCATCTAACTTTGGAGCAATCTCGGCTAACCTCGATCTATCGCAGTGCGCTTGTAATGTAAAAATAACTTGTTTCTGACCCTCTTTACGAATAATGGTGATGTCTAACTCACTAGCTTTTCCATTATGCTCCACGGTCTGATCATTGGACAATTGGGAGGACAAAGGAAAAGTGGATGCCGCATGGCAAACGTTGCAATGCCTTTGGGCTTGACAGCTAGTATTTTAATAAAAAAGCAAGCACGCTTCAAATTTAAGCCCAACGTATTGGCAGTTGTACACCAGCTTAATAAGTGATCAGGACAAACGAAATTGGTAATAGAGGCAGAGCCTGTTAACGGTAGTAATGAACACACTGAGGCAAACATATTGATAGACTCTTCTTTAGAAAATGCCGGGATGATAAATTACTCCAAAATACTTGTAAACACTTAAGCCATGTCATTCGCAACTACCTCGCTTATCCCCTTCTTGATGCGTTCTATGCCACCAAAAATGCAATGCTAAGCAGGCGGTTTTATTGCCCATTGGCCTGCAATATCCATAAATTAGCTTCACTGCCGCCATAGGTAGCAGCCTCAATTCGAAATCGAATTCTCGAATCCATGGCTCATTCTACTCATCTTACAGAATTATGCTTCGGCCATTCAAAGGCACATCACACAGCGAATTTGGCCATGACATTTTTGGAGGTGGGGTACCCTCAATGCAATGCCTATCTAAGGATTGGTTGGCTGATTTATGCTTTTTATCTTGAGTAGATAATTTTGGAAGTATTTACTCCATACCCGACTCCTGAACAAAGGAGAACTTAGCACTCACTGATATCTCTTCGTGCCTTTGCGTGACGCAAAAATGCAGTGGTTGTAGATACACAAAATTTGTCCGTGCAAATTGTGGGCAAGTGGAGTGAGCACTGCAACTCAGCTTCACCCATTGTCGTCGACAACTGGTGCCTCGAAACATTCCTAACAGATTTTAACATAATAACTAAAAAGTGAACTTTTGCACCAAGCCAAGAGGAATAGTCCTTGTTGGCAATAAAATGAACTTTTTTGAGTGGTATTTGAAGGCCCGTTCAGGCAGAGGTGTAAGGCATTAGGAGACACAGCGACTACTGTTGTAGCTTCTTCGAGTACACCTTTATTTACTTCTATTCGTAAATTAGTTAAGGAGTAAGTCTCTCTTCCCGGGAACTTTCGATTAGTACTTCAGCTCAGAGCTTCTAAGCCAAGAGAACGGGCTGAGACAGGAGAGGGTGTTTAGGTTGATGCAAGTAATGAGGTAATGTTGGAATTTGGGATTTGTGTGCGCCTGCGAGTCCGTCAGCCTTAACTCGACCTGTATGGGTGCAAAAGTTGCACTGCTTCATTTCTATTTCAAGTACATGTCTTTTGGAATTGACCTATTTTACAAGGAAGTGCGTATTTCATTTGAGATCAAAAGGCCAGAATTGTGGAGCATGTCAATCCCACATTCATTGTGCTTTCACTGCGCACCTGCTTGATGTTTTGCGTTCCTTTGCACACAAGTTGAGACTGCAAATGCGATATCTTCCCACCTCTATCCATTCAGATCCAATTATAATGACACCAAAACACACAATATTGACATAAAAAACAAGTACTAAAGCAGTCTTAGGTGGATAAAGAGGTAAGGTGCGCCAAAGGGATCAAATAGAGTCGAAGCAAAGTCAGGCGTTGACATAGCTGATTTCACTGTATGAACACACATCGCTACTGGAGCGATGTTTTCACTGCTCTCGTGACTTCCGTTGAAGTTTACTCGAACCGCAGTGAGTGGCGATGGACGATGAAAGCGGAGAGTCTGTTTCCGATGTGGATGGATATATTTGTACCTTCCGATGCGATTCGCTGATTGCCTCGAGGAATCAAACAAATCATTGCGATCGCTTTAATTAAGTAATAATGAGAATGTGTTTTCTGGGTCGCAAGAATTATTGCATCAGTTGTTCTCCATTCGGATATGCTTGACTCCAGAATGCTGGTAAAGACGGAGGGATGGACGCAGTGTGGTGGGCAGGGAAGTGAAAGTCGTTTTTATGCAAGGCTTCGTTGGTTCGGCGCGCCCACATTCTTATGTTCATTGCTAATCATGCATTCCACATTTGCTATGCCCTCTTCCTCTTGTCACAATGTCAGCACCCACTTAGCCATTTCCATAATTTTAACATTTGTTGCCTCAATTTGGTTTGTTTTAACCAAATCCAGTCTTTCCGTCAGCTGATTTGCAGTACTGGTTTTATGTCACTGTGCACTGCTGACGAACATCAAACGCGATTGTAATTGAAAGGGTGCTATCAGTGCCCGATTTTGCAATCACACATCTTTTATGCATCCCTCATTGCTTTTTTTCACTGGCATTATTCAGAGTCGCAATGAACGTGATGTCATGCGCTTGCGTCATGAGGTATTCACTCCGAAAGTAAATGCGTGGTAGCAAGTCAAACTGTGAAGTTGTGGAGTGGGATGAGTCGTTTTCTTGGTTCGCGTTCACCAACCACAACCACCAGCCCCGTCGGCCTTCAAGCAGCATGTCGTCGTGGATTAAAACATCTTTTACGACGCCTTTTGGGTAGGTGCGTGCGATATCGAGGTCAGTAGGAATTTTGTGTTAGTTCGATAATGGACCCACTCTCCTTCCACGAATTTAGCTGCAATCTGCGGTAGTGCGTGGAATGCTTCAAATCGTTGCATTGCTCGGTCACCTTGGATTGGGCAGGTGAAGTAGGTATATTGCAAGTAACGATAGAGGTGGTGGTTGAGGCAGTCAGGCTGACACTCAGTGGTCACTAAGGTCGTTGATTGAATGTCTGTTAAGCTAATTAATGGTGATAAGTATTAAAACATTGTGCTTGACCATTTTGCGCATGCGCACACAGGACCTACTTACCCCACCTTCCAATCGCTCAGCTTTTAATATCGTTAGAATTAGCAAGACTCAGTGCACTTTTACAATTGAACTAATATGGAACAGAAATGACTGCTCGATAAGCTTTGCTTCCACTCCTCATAGAGTAGTCGTTCAATGCTCCGTGTGTGTAAGGCAGCATTATTTGGAACGAATGGAGATGAAGGAAGGACAATTAGGTGCTGTCATAGCTGGCTTTGCTGCATGAACCCACATCGCTACTGGAGCGATGTTTTCACTCCTCTCGTGACTCCTGTTAAAGAGTACTCGCACCAAGACTATAAATAGGAATTAGTAAAGTAACTAGCAGTGGAATAGGATGACAGAGCAAAGTAGGGAAGAAGCATTTGATGTGGATGAATGTGCTGGTACGTAATGATGCGATTTGTGGACTGGCTCGTAACATCGGACAAGCAGTTGTGATCGCCAGAAAAGCGAAGCGAGGGATTTTCGAAATTCTTTAAATTAGCCGATTGTGTGATCTGATAAGCTTGATTTAGAAAGGCAGGTCTGTGCTAAAATTTCAATGAAGGTAGATGATGTGCCGGACATGCTGTAGTGCGGGATTGGAGGAAGTCAACAACGTGTGCTTACAAGGCGGTGTTCGTTTGGCACGGCCAAGGTGTTATTTCCATCGTCGCTTACGCCGACCGTAAAGAATCAACTTTTAATTTTTATACCTTATATTTCTTTAACTCCAGCATTCATTGTGTTTTCGTCAGCTCCTCTGCGGTGAAGGCGTTCCATCACTGCCTTTAACTGACCAACTTCAAATGAAATTGTAATTGAGTGGGTGCTGTCAGTATCCGACGTTGCAATCGCATGTTTTTTATTAATTTTTACTGCTATCTATTGAATTGCCTCGTCCCTTGCTCGCTCAAACGTTGTATATTTCTACATCTGAGTTGGCAGAGTGAAGCTATTGGGGTTTGCTTAAGGCAGGTGAGTATCCATATCAAGGTGGGGCAAAAGTACAACATGTTGAGGTCCCTCACCTTGACAGAACACAAAATAATGACTCATTCCCATAAACTTGCATTCAAAGCAGCAGGCACCTATTTGTAATGGCAATTAAATACCTCCAAGTAAAAGTTAATGCATCTATTCGATGCCACCGCTGCCTGTATAGGTAAGATGAAAGTCGCACATTCTAAGTCGATCGGCAGAACCTTCAGTTGTGGCAGTCACCTCGTTAATCAAGAGTAGAGGAGAGCAGAGGCAATGTAGAGCGCACAAAATAGTACTTTACTCCCTAACTTTCTGCATAACTTAAAATTACAAAATCCTTCAAATGTAGACTGTGAATCGTCTTCTGCACCCTAAAACTTTCATTTCCCACAAACTATTGTCCAATTTCGTGGATCTCTCTCTCGCCTTCCAGCAGTCAAAATGGTGCCACCAGCACACTTCTTGGCGAATTTTACAACCAGTAATTTGAAGCTGAAGTAGATCTACACCTCTTCTGAAAGAGTGCATTTGTACATGCCTTTAATCAAGTGAGTGAGTGAAGTGCCATTTGATGAGAAGGAGGCAACACGCAAGTGCCACACTGACTTGGACTGCCCCACGCCGAAGTGACGAGTCTGCACAGCAACGAAGAATGTAAATGAAGTTATAATCAAACCAGTAGTGCAAGCTGGAAAAGAAGCTTAGTTGTATGTGTAGACGTGGGAACTATTGCGGCAAGTGAAATCCAACACAGTACCTGCACCACTTCATTTCAAGCTACCTACGCTTCCTTCTCTGCAACTTAGAGTTTCCAAAAATTCTTGGACTGATCCCAATCGCATCAGAACCATTGATACAGAGTTCTTATTTGATTCCAAAATGGGTTATTCTAAAAAAATCCATATTTTTCTTTAACAGAATATGCAACCTTAGAAATTGGCTGTGGACAATGGGCATTCAGAAAAAAGGACAAACGCAATAAGTGAACGCTTTGCGTCACAAACAGCTCATCGATCACTCAAACTAGGATTGTATTACCCACTCAGTATCAACCCGACGATCCGAACCACCAAATGTCTTTCTTTGCAGTGCACACCGCTTCTACCCGCCTATTGGGGAACACTCGAGCATGATTAGTACCACAACGAAGCAACAATTAAAGACTTATATCACACTCGATGGATATTGGTTGATACATTCTGAAGCAGGATGAATTTGGTCAAAGCTGCGTTTCAATGTTAGGTAAGATGACGTTAAGTTCTTCCAAACTCTTCACTTACCTTCCGTATTGTATAAACCGACGATAACATGAGTCAAAAAGGCGCTTGTATTTACAACGACATGATGCCTAGAGACTGACGAGGCTGGTGGGCTTGTGTGTTGACGACCACGCGCCACAAAATCAATTCCTGCCATCGCACAACTCCATAGTTGGGCTTGCTGCCACGCCTTTACTGTGGGTGTGAATACCCCGCAAAGTAGGTACATCACATTACGTCCATTGTGATTAGAACAATGTCGGATGAATGCAAAATGTGCGACTGCGACGTCGTGTACTGAGAGCACCCTTTCACTTGCAATAGCGCTTGATTTATGTCAAAAGACAAAGAACTGAATTTAATGGGAATAAAATAAAATGAGACTGTGATTGTGGATTCCACATAAATGACCAAGTAGATGCTGGCGTTGTGACAGCAGGACTTGCACATAGCGCACATGGGTTCTTTGCGAGCTGCAAATTAGAACGGAGGGCAACTGACGCAGTGATTGTGACAAGCGTGCACAAGTTCTTCTAATTTACGGAGGTAATCAGCAAATCGCATTGAAGCTTAAAAACACATTCGTCCGAATCAAACACCGGATCCCATTGCTAGCTGTTGTGTTTGGACCTATTTTGTAGCCTCACTTCTAACACACTTCCACTAAAGTCACGGAAACAGTGAAAATATCGCATCAGCAAAGATATGGGTATATGCAGTGAAATGGGTCACACCAACACCTGATCCAACCGTTTTCTTAGGTGCAGTCTTGCCGTTTCCTCCATCTCACAGTGTTTGCTCATGCCACAATCGCCAAGTGTGTGCAAAGGAACGCGACATATCAAGCTTGCACTTGGTAAAAGCACAAGCATTTATCCTGAAATTGGATGGATGTCTCCTGGTAAATTTGTTCTCATTAAAACATATGGCAACTGTTTCGTTGCTATTGGCTGAGAGAGGGCTGGCAGTTCCTGGGGAAAACACAAATTCCAATTCCCAACAAGACTTCACTATTTGCATTAACTAAATTCCTCTCTTCTTTCCCATACTCCTTAGAAGCCAGCTTCATAGTAAGGAAGCTGAAGGAGGTGTACTCGAAGCAGAGATGATCCTGATTACCGTGCCTTCTGACAAGACTTGAGACAGTTGATTGAACTTATCCCAGGGGCAATTTCAACAGACAAGAGAAAAGGCGACTTTGCAATAATTTACATGGAAAATGTTACAAATGTTTTATTGCACCAGATGTTGAAGGAAAGTTGCAGACTTGGATCCAGAGAACGTCATTCTGTGGTAACTAATTCTTGCGTATCCATAAATGCTGCATCGCTAAGTCGTCATCGGAATGTGGGGATTTCAGCGAGTCATGTGCTTTCCTTCCCTGGGTTAATTTGGCCAACTACTAAAAGTTTTCCCACTTCAACGGCATAAAAGTCACTTCATTAGATAAAAAGGCATTGGCATTGTCTAGAACTGCCTCCTGTTTACTCTGCGGTGTGGGTATCTTATCGCTGTCATTCAGCTTACGCAAGTCAAACGCTGTGGTAACAGAACGGATTCCATCAGTACCCGACATTGCGATAGCACATCCTTCATTAATTTTGACTGACTTTTCCAAGGGGCCACGCTGACATTGTTGAAACTACAAGGGACGTGATGTGATGGAATAACGTCACGAAGTGTTCACAGCAACAGTAAATGCGTGGCAGCAAGTCCAACTGTGGAGTTATGGAATGGGAGGAAGCGAGTTTCGGACTTCTTGCGCTAAGCTATACTACGAATTCTGTCAGTCTGTATGCAGCAAAAGCCAGCAGGAATTTCGTAGTGGTTCGACACCGTCTTCTCCAACATTAGCACGCACAATTACAAAGCCGCTTTGACGGGATTGGCCCTCTTTCTAAGCAATTGGCCACAACTAATTATTCCGAAGGTTGAAGGTCTGATTTTGCTGACGAATCTAAGTTTTATGGGCAGCCAGCTCGGAAACGAGCAGCAGTGCTCTGCTAATGGTACTAATGTGATGGAAATGAGATGAAGAAATTTCACTAGCACTGAGTGGCAGAGGAGGTGGTGTAGGAGGTCTGAAATGAAGTGATGCAGGTGCTGTGTGAGATTTGACCTGACTCAATGGCTTTCGTGATTATATTTGGGGTTGGATTCCATTTTTCAGCATTTTCTTCTGGTTTGTGTCCCTTGGTGCGCTTGATTACCCTTTCATTTGCATCCTTCGTTGGTACACTTGCCACAGAGACTCGTAATCTCGTCGTAAGGCGGTCATCATCATCCCCAATTATACCTTCTCATGGATGGCGCATAGATTATCAATGCGCTTTATTTCCACTTTCTCGATTGTGTAGAACGCACTGATTTGACGACCACAACGCAAAAAGGCGAAAGTTGACGTTGGTAGAGTTTGAGTAATGCAAGCGATAGGACTTGGAAGACAATCAACAACCGAAGGGTTTTGCACTCTGCCACACCTCTTCTACATGCGCGTCCTTGCTAACTACTTGTTCGTTTCAAGCCTTCCCTCTCTGTTGCGTAAGTAGGGTGGCGGTCTTGGGTTCTTCTTAGACATGACCTTCGCGCAGTAAGTGAGGGTTGCATCGCTGCTGCACGAGAGGGTGGGATAGAAAGTGAGATGAAATGAGTATGAACCTCTAGATAGCATATCACATGCAAATCCTTGAGGCTTAGTCTCTGCTTGTCATGAAGCAATAAATGTGGGAGCCATAAACCTGACGAAACGTAATGCGGCAAGGGGAAGTAAGATCCTTCGGGAATTTTAGTTGCAAGGCAAGGAACCTGCATAAGATCGGCCATTTATTAAAATAATATCTGTGTCATGCCTTTCCGACGGCATTGTAAGCCACAGAGCATGTCATGATTGAAAAAACATTAGTTGTCACCGACATTCTGACAAGTTTCTTGCTTCTTCTAATAAAGTGCATCAGAACGGAGGACAACTGCTGCATCAATTGTAACCGAAAATCAAGCCTTCAGCTCCACCTGATATAAGCACTCACAATAGTTAATCTGATGCTTCCAGACACTCAGCGAATTGCATCAGGTGACAGACACCTATTTATTTACATCGGAAGCAGCCTCTTCACTTCACTCTCACCTCTGCTCTCCCTGTTCGCCGCTGTGCTCGGGTCCGTTTTATGATCTCGGTGCTAGTACACTTCGGCAGAAGTGACAAGAGGAGTGGAAATATCACTCCAGCGACAATGTGAGCTCATACAGTGAAGTGGCTATGCCAACACCTACCTGCGCTCTTTATCAACTCTACTTCTTTCCTTTGGTGCTGACTTGCCTTCTCATCCACCTAACGCTGCTTCAGTGTGTATTGGTTTATGCCACGGAATGTGAAATTCGGTGTCCTTTTTAATGCATCATACAAATGGAAATGGCCTTGCTGAATGCAGATAGAAAGATGTTGCTTTTGCGATCTTTAAGCGTGTGAAGGGGCTCAAAATATCTAGCACAATGAGATGAAGGGCCTGCACGCTCTACAATTCTAACCATTTGTCCTGAAGTTGAATGCCTGTTTCCTGGTAAATTTGCGCACGATCAAACGACATTTTCTCCGAAGAGACAGTGTCCGGGTGAGGCATAGGCTGAAATACCAAAACAGTTTCCGACTGCATGAATATCATTTGTCTTCCTTGTCTTATACCCATTTTCGCTGGTTTAGAATCCCTAAGCCGAAGTGCAAACAGGAAACCACTGGGAAAACCGTTAAGGTCTTTTAAGCAAATCACTGACATGCAGTTGATGAAGGCATTGAACAAACACTTGTAAACGCTTAAGGGAAAGGAAAGCAGAGATCTGTTTTGGATCACAATTGATGCATCAGCTGCCATCCGTTCAGATATGCTTGATTCCAACACCACGATGTGTGCCAAATTGTCAATGAAAACGAGTGTTGCCCCAAGCAAGTGCGGCTCGTTGCCGAAGAAGGTCAAAATCATTCAGTGGCATGCTTTGGAATCCACATTGTCATCTAGGAAAAACGACAAAGTTGCTATGTCTCAGTTGTTTTCCCCATGGCAAATTAGATTGTAAAGAATCCCAAGTTCGCTGTGCGCAATTCCTCTTTTCCCAGTGGCAGCATACACTTGGCCACCTCTGAGAGTCCCACATTCAAAGCCTCATTTTTGCTTCTTTTAACGACATCTAGTATTGTCGTCAGCTCTTCTGCAATGCAGACTTCTTGTCACTGCTCTCCGGCTGACAGGCATCAAGTGCGATTGCAAATAAATGGGTGTTGTCGGTACCAGACCTTGCAATCTCACATCTTTTATTTTATTTTTACACCTTTGAATCCAGGAGAGACCAAGCTGACACTGTTTAAAATCTCAATGGACGTAATGTTACGTGCCCATGTCACGAGCCATTAATACTGACAGTTAATGTGTGGCAGCGAATCCAACTCGGGTGCTATGGAATGGGAGGAATCGAGTTTTCGGTGCGTGGTCGCTAACCTACACTGTCATTACCGTCGACCTCCATCCGGATTGTCATCGTGAATCCAAACGTTGCTTTTCTCACTTTAGAGTAGATTTGTGCAATGATGAAGGTGAGCGAGATTTTAGTAGGAGTCCAACGTCGTCTTCTTTAACATTGATTGGTGCGAGCCAAAGATAGCTTTGACCGAATTCGTCCTTTGAAGAGAATTGGTTGATATCCATCATAATGCGTGAGAGATTTTGAATCTTTGCTCCGTTATGGCAGAGATCACGCTCGGCTGCTTTTGTTAAGCAGGTTGAAGTGGTGCGCACTGTAATTAAATACACATTTGGCGGTTCAGACTGTCGAGCTGCAACTAGATGAATGAAGCAATAGTTGGTTTTGATGACTGATGGGGCAGTTTTTGGTATGGAGTGTTCACGTATTGTGCTTGCACTCTTTGGAATGCATATTGTTCCCAAATAAATATATCCAGGCCTACAGATCCGTTTATTTAAAAGTCGGTTTATTCCAAAGTCATTTTTGAAGGGAACGGTGACGTTGTATCAACAGTACTGATGCAACAAAATCAGATTAAGAAATTTGGAAAGATGGATGGAAAAGGATGGAAAAGGATGCCATTCAGATGCTGTGTAGGACTTGACTTACCTCAACAATTTCTGCGAATGTGCACGCGACCGGATATTGCTTTCAGCATTTTACTTCCGGTTTGATTGCACCTTCATTTGCATTCTTCGTCGACAAAGACGCAATGCAGTCTCGTCATTTGGCTATAGGGCCTTCAAAGCAGGAGCAGCACTCGTTCATCCGCATCAACTGACCATCCCTGGCTTCCAAAAGGTCGGACGTCATGAACGCAAGCATGCATCGTCCTCCTGATGTAGTCGTGTGATTGGCCTCAACAATGTTCGCATTTGAGCCACGATTTCTTTGGTACACGTTATTCTACCGTTCTGTGTGCACGTTTCTGTGTGCGTGTGTTGGTGTTTTAATTAACTGCGCTGCTGGACGTAAATGAATGTCTACTTCGTTCTGCGATTTCTACTTCGTACCTCGACTTCACAGACCTCCTTTATGAACCGTTACACGTGGATGCGAAGGACTAACACCGGCTACCTCGGGTTCCTCTCTTGCTGGAAGGAAACCTGCAAACACATTCGAGATAACATAAGCCCATCTTTAACGAACGCTTTTGATTATCGTGTAGCATTTTAATGCACTACTCCTTTTATAAAAAAACAATAATTAAACAATTCGAGCAGAGGTTCCTTTTCTGGCACTTAGTGGTACTTCATTGGAAGACGATGGGTTAGCATTAAAACCAGGAAGCCTGACTGGCGATTACTTTACAACTTCTTCTTTTAGGTCGCTGCATTGACCATATCTGGCAAACTTAATACTGCTACTAACAGCGATTATTGTTGCTAACGTTCAGAGTGATCACCAAAACACTTGCCTAATTAAATAACCGAGTTTTCACAAACTCGACATTCAAACCGTCGTGCAGACCAGAAAAACTAGCAAACAATTGGGCCACGTGATGAGAAACTTGCCTGGATTGCCTTCACAAGATCGGTAGGAATGGGAATACCTAAACAACTGTGACAAATGGGAATTAGTCAACTGCACTACTCGAGCCACTGTCCCCACCCATCTGTTTGGGGACCAGAAGGCTTGGTGGTGTTGGATGGTGGACGAGAACCAAATAACCCGATTCCTTCCATTTCATGACTCCACAGTTCAACTTGCTACCATGCATTCACTGTCTGCCTGAATACCCCGCGACGTAAGCACAACACATACGTCCATTCTGATTTAAACGGTTTCAGCATGATCTTTTTTGAGAGAAAGCGAAAGATAGAAAAAAATGTAAGACTACGATGCTGGGTGTTGACAACACACTTTCAATTGCCATTGCGTCTGATGTCCGTTACCCAGAGAGAAGTGCCAATGGACCTGCACTGCAAATAAGCTTAAGAAAAAGTTTATTGTTGGAAGGAACGAAAATGAGGCTTCGAATGTAGAACTCACAGAAATGGTCAAGTGGATGGCGGCATTGTGAAAGGAGAAAGGGGACATGGCGAATGCGGGATTCCTAACCAACTAATTTGTTGTAAGAAGAATGACCACGATTGGCATGACCAACAATGGACGTAGCACGTTGGTCGTGCTGAACGAACGAAGACCTGTATACAAACCATTCTGACTTTCATCAATGCCACACTACATCATGACCGAGACAGCATTCGTCTTAACCAACATTTTCATTTGCCTCTTGCCACTCGAATCAAGCATGTCAGAATAGAGAACAATTACTGCATTACTTGTGACCAAAACACATATTCCCACTTTCACTTGGCTTAGGTGCCTACAATTGTTAGTCCGGTGCATCAGAACATAGCAACATAATCATCAACATCGGAAACAGCATCTCAATTTACTCTTTCATCCACTCTTACTGCCAGCCGCTCTTTTTGGGCTCGTCCTATTGTCTCATTTCGAGCACACCTTAGTAGAAGTCACGAGAGAAGTGAAAATATCGCTTCTGCAGTGGTGTAAGTTCATGCAGTGAGGTCAGCTATGCCAATATCGGACTCGCCTCCTTGCAGCTTCACATCGCTGTATGGACCCACATCGTTGCTTAGGCGATAGTTTCCCTTGTCTCGTGACTTCTGTTGAAGTGTGTTCGAACCGAGACCATTAATTCGATGCTTTAGATGTCCTGATTCTTTAAATTATCATCTTTGGAATAATAACAATGGTGCGCCAAATGTACTTATGAATTGGAGGGCGACTCGAGAATTCCCGAAAGCTTTGGATGGCAGAAGAGAGGGTGTTGGTGGTCCATAACGAAGAAATGTAGCCGATGTGTGTAACTCGAACTGTCTCAATAATTTCAGGTTTCAAATTGGTTGCGCTCCCTACAAGCCTACTGTAACTGAATGTCTGCCTTGCTCCGCACACCTTGACATTCCACCGAGTTCACCGAAGGCGACTTCACAAATTGCAATTGGAATCAATGCCACACAGATACAAAAGGGTAGCATCTACCAGCTTTGATTCCACTTTAGCTCAAAGTAAGCCTCCAAGCACAATTTTACCTCAGAGTGAGGCACTTGGTTCTCCTCAATCAGCATTGAATGCTGATTAAGAAGTGCGAGAAGAGGTTCAATTGAGACAGATAGTGGCAGTTATTCAAAGTTTGGCGTATAAGAATAAAAACTGGCGGATAGGCAGAGGTGTTTTGCAGTTCGTTTTCCTTTGGAACACTGCAGGGACCGTTTTCTTCATACTTAACACGCATATTTACAGAAGACATTATTGCTCACGAGAAAAAACTTGCTGCAGTAAATCATGAAGTTTTCACTACTTAACCACGTCATCTTCCGACAGCTTAATGTTGGGCGAGCACTCAGACCTCAGAAGGAGAACTTTGCCTGGATTGCCTTGATTTGAATTATGAGAATAGTGAGGTCTTGTAAAAGGTAGAACCCGGGGATCAGTCAACTTAATTACTCGAGTTAGTGGTTCCCTCCCTCTCCTTGTTTCTGCCTGTAAATATTTCTGAGCAATCAGCATCGTGCGACGTTGGCGAATCGAATTCGCTGAGTGGATGAATAAATGCTGCTACTTTTGACATCCATTGACACTCAGCACCGCTTGTTTTATGTCTCAGTGCTAGAGTTCAGCCATAAAGTTCTCCAAGGCCCGATAGGTGAAATGCACTGTACTTGAATTACGAGGCAAAATCAACTTTTTGGATCCCATTATTTGTGATTTGCACAAGTAGAATTCATTTATAGAATTCAGTCAATTCAACCTGTCTTTCAAATGATATCGAAGCCAGCAGAAGCTCGCCAGGTCGTCAGGTCGCCTTTGATTCTCGATTGGTGGATTTACTGCTACAAAAAAAAAATTTGACGATCGACTACTAAGATGTTGCTTTAATTTTGCATAGACGAGTAGGACTAGCATCACGAAGATGTATGGAATCCCAATTTCAGGTATTTGACGACCTGTGAGAATAGCATTCTGACAATTCGAATGCAGTTTTAGTGAATATCACCTCCAACACTTGATAAGGATATAGCAGCACTTAAGTGCCGCTGCTGCTTTGCTGACTTACAGGGAGATGACCAGTCTGCAGACAAATGCTGACGAGGGCTTAGACACACCAGGAGTGGGTGCTAAAACGAAGCTTAGTCAAACATGTAACCGTAAAAATTATTGAGGCAGGTCAATTATTGCGCAATACCTGCATCGCTTCATTTCATTTCTGCTTCAAGCCGGTTTAACTAGCTGTCTTCTTACCATGCAAAAGCCTATTTTCCTATCATTGCATCTCACATCAGTGCTACGGTTTGTAAGTCCACTTAGTAGCAACAGCTCCTACCATCTTGCATCTCAGAGTGTTTATTACACATGGGCAGGTACTTCAATGCCTCTTGCATACTTGTAAAATGTGTTGTTAATGTTACGCATTTGTAATGAAGGCGTGTGAAAGCATTAGGAGGGACGGTGACTTCTGAACGACACTGTGAAGCTACTACGATTTCTTTGAGACAGGTAAGTGTCAAGGTAAGGCTTGGGCAAAATTGCAAGTACCCTGTATTCCACGACGAGGGGAACAACACGGTGAAGCCGCTCACTTTGG
>JADWOT020000284.1:0-21665 GCA_036345935.2 Taenia hydatigena
TATGTGCTTGCCATAGGCACATGCCAATGAATACGGGTAGACCATTCTTTGTAGCGACTTTGCTCACTTGAACCTCTTCGATGCCGGGCGAAACAAATATGCCACTGCTGGGTTGTGTTCATGCAATTGGTGACAAGCATTGGTGTTTTCTTTAGTTTAGCCTGTCGCTTTGATTGATTCCTCCACATTTGTTTCTGTAAAACAGATTAATTGGCAGCCGCTGGCTGCCACCACATCCAAGTTGCTTCTGCCTGTGGCCATTTTCAACTCCCACCCCCATACCATCAACTCCACACACTGTGCCAAGTCACCTAATGGCTTCGGCATTATACTCATACCATATGGTTTGCAGCCTTTGAGCTCTTTTGCACATTGACAACACATATTTTGCCCAATTGTAATGCCCACTTTGGTCCTCGGGGAGGTCTTAGTGCCCTGCATTGGTAAAAGCAGGTGGAGAGCCCAACTTCAATGGATATCTACCCTAAAATCAGTATCTGGTCTGTAGACCTTAATCAAGAGAGCAGAGCATTGGCTACTATCCCATTAATATGGCCTGTAGGAAAGCTACTAGCAACTGAAGCGACACTGGCCGTGAACCACCAGAAGTAGCAATAACCCCTTCTTTTCTCTACTGAATGCAATAGACTTAGACAAGTGTGGTTGAGAGGCGTTGAAGTAAAAATGCGGTAACAAGGAGAAATGGAATCGGAGCCCTGCGTCCACAAGTCAATGACAAGTCCCGTCCCTTGTCATATTGGCTTGATTGTGGACTAGTGTACACTCTGCTGCAACACAGTTCTTAAACGGAGTTAGCTTTGGACAGAGTGAAATCGCTAAGTGGAATCAGTGACAGGGCAGTCGGATGTTGTCTCAGTTACACGGAATCGCGATTATTAATACGACTGATCCATGGTTGCTTTCGTGCGGCATCGCTTGCATCGTAATGGCTGATGTAAGAGGATGGCCAAGGAGAGCGGCAGAAATGGGGCTTTCTAGCGGGAAGGAGAAAATCTGCAATTATGCTTTGTCTTTTTTAGACTCCAGAGACGCCTCAAACCACTTCACATTTCCAAACTACTTAATAATTTAATTTTCGATTAGACCAGTTTAGCCGCATTCTTTGTATATATTACTCATCAAGTCACTCATATTTACGAGGGTGCGTCATGATCAATTCAAGCACTGTAAGCATCCTTCATGTAAACAAAGTGCGCACTACACTTTACCTGCTGCGGTGCGATTTTCTGGTGTGGATAACCCTCGCGCATAGCACACCTGCGCTGATGTTCTACTAACCACCTTATGCGTTCATACTACAGCCTCTTAAACATTCGTTTGTATGTTGTTGCCTTTAGTGATTCTTAGCGCTTAAAGAGGTGGACGTCACCACCTGCCAAAGCTGTCAGCAAATAGAAGTACCAAATTGATGCTATTTGGCTCCAGATATTTTGACAATCTTGAGTTCTGCGCACTAGCAGAGATTTAAGGCAAGCCAATCAACCATTTGTTTAGGTTATCATCAAATGCCTTCCAAACCTCACTCGAGAAATAACACACGCGTAGTCCACAAACGCGATCGCCTTAAAATAAATGACAACAAGTCAAATATGCAGATAAATATGTGCATGTGTATTTTGACAGCTCGAATTCCATCACAGAGCACAATTCGATTCCCTTCACACACAGTAAAACCTAGCGAAATGCAACCACAGATTTAAGCCATCCGCAGGCATTTAGGCATTCCACTGACCTGGTCTTCGAACTTTGTTTCCACAATTGGGGAAGCAGATATTCCAAGGTCCTCTAAAGACTCTTCGAATACCATCACCGACCCTTCGAAATGCACGACTGATCCTCCGTCGGAAGCGACGCCATCCAGCTGGTACAAGCACATCCCTCCGTCTAACAGATTCAGTGAGTTTTTCGGTCAGTCCCTCTGCCTTCTCTACGTCCTCCTCGTTCCTCTCCGTCAATTCACCGTCTTCTAAAGGGGTGGACATCTCAAATAGATCCGCTTCCAATTTTCGGGCCACTTCTCCATCTGGAACCACGGCAGCGGAGACGAGATGTAGGGCTAAAACAAGGAGGAGAAGGAGGCAGACCAGGCTTGAATGTAATTTCATGCTGCAGATCTGTAGTGTTAGCAGCGATCACACACGAGCATGTTGGACACGCCTACATCCCGCTTTTATACGCTCGGTCAGCCATTTGTTTGCCTTCCAAAACCGCTGTTCATACGTGTGGGTGGTTATGATGATGCATTAATATTGTCCATGATAACAGATATTGTGGGAATCATTCACACCCTATCAGATCGCGCCTGCTAGCATCTTAGCCGTGTGGTGAGCCTTAGAGTTGCCGAGGCACATTGCCTTCCTAATGGTAAAAAAGCTTATGGGTGAGCGCTCAATTTCATTACATCGTTTAGCACATTCGCCGGAGTTAAGCACATAAATATCTGAGCTGATCTATTACTAATGGCTGGTTAATTGAACGGGATCTGGGTTTCCGTCCACGTCTACAGCCATCGGATCATTTTTAGGTTAGTAAACAATCTTGTTTAATGGCGATTTCATTTGCAAGTCTCTAGCGATGACTTTTAATGCTGAATTATGCAAAATCGTTTGCTACATCCTGCACCCAAAGGGCAACAAGGGAGAAATTTGTTGTGAATGGCTTAATCTGGAGTGATTTCCAATAGTCTCTGTCGAAGCCACATTCCATGCCTCGACCTTCTCCCAGTACCCGATGCTGGAGCTAAGGAAAATAAGGGTGAAAAATGAAGCCATTTGAATAATTCCTTGCATTTGCGTTGCGCTCAGAGCTAGTCGTGTCCCAATCTGACTCAGGTAAGTATGAGCATAATCCCTGCTGAAATGAAAATGTGCAATAATGTGCAATCAAGCCTTGGGAGGGGAGTCTATTTTACCCTCGTGAAATACAAATGCATGTACAGATTCAGCTCAAGTATTAGTAGAGCATGCGTGATAACAAATCTAGCGCTTTGGATCCACAAGGTGGTAGCAGAGTAGAGTGTTGAACAGAGCCCAATACCCTGACCCCAACATCAGCCCTATAAAAGGAAGTGCATAAGGAGCGAATGAGCTTAACCATGCATTTTGATTGGAATTTTAATCTGCCAGACATGAAGGTGCTGACATAATTAGAGGGTATACATGTAATTATTTCCACCATATAGCTCGTCTCCTGCTGCAGAGCTGGCAATATGCCCACTGTCCTCCTTGACCACCTCATTTCCTTCCTGGGAAACACAGGTACAGGTAATCTACTTTCATTTGAAATCAATGAACTGCCATGAAACAGAAGGACGTAGAGTTGCCGACCCTCAACTTCGTGCACGCCTGCAGCTTGGGTGCGCACTGCATGCAAGGAATCAGTAGAAGACATCCTCAAAGCCGATTAGCTTGCTAAAAGGCAGGTGCCACCACAGTGGACAGTTTGAGTTTGTGTACTAGCCAAAGTTAAGGCAGTGCAACCACTGCGATTCTATTTAACAGCACCCTTTCTTCTAGGCAATTATTCCATGGTTTGTGGAGCATTCATATGCAAGGAAGTGGCAAGACAACGTCATATACGCTTAACCGATCAATCAGTTGATTGCAACACTTTTTCTTTGCAAAAATTTCCGGCAAAGTGTAGAAGTTTTGCAGTATTTTTATCCCAACCTTTACTTAATGTGCACTTGCCTGTGCTAGTGATTTGCCTAAAGCAATACTGTGACAGCAGCCCTCTTTCTTACCCCACACTTTCTTGTGTTTCTATCTGCGTCCAACATCATATTATAAAATTTGATTTAAAAATGAGACTGCGCCTTTAATTGCTGCCTTCATAAGAGGCCAAATACCATGCTTGATGCCCTTTTTTAGTTTGGTCTTACAGTGTTCCTATCTTAATCTCACTTAAAAATGACCACATGTTGGCCGAACTTTTTCAGTCACTTCACCAAGCATGCAAAGTTTTAATTGATCTAGCGAGGTTTTACTGTTACCTATAGCCTGCTATCAAACCGGGCAAGTGCAGCTGGTCGTATTTGTCCGGCCACAATTTGAGCTATCAGAAGAGCCAGACTTCACACGTCTGCCTTTGTCGTAATTTCTATTCCATTGACTATTTTAGGTCCCATACAATGAAAAGTTTTGTAAATGTTGCGCATTTCTGGAGGTCTCCCCCTCTCTGACATATCACATGACCAGTCAAAATCAGTGATGAGAACATAACACAAATGCGAGAGGAGGATTTCCCCGTGTTTGAGATCGAAATGCACAATGCTCATGTCATGAAGGCATTGCAACTCACAAATAAGTTCGCAGGAACAAAGTCGCGCACCATCTTCATGCACGATGTCAAGATGGGAACCGAGAGTAGAAGTCGACATCATTACCCACGCGCAGCACGAAGGTGGACATCCGTGGATTCCCAGAATGCAGAGGAGTGGTGGAAGAAAAGCTGACTGGTGGTGGTGTGGTGCGAGCCACACGAGAATGCGGTACTTGCAAAGGTCTCGCCTAACAGATAAGAAGCGCTGTAGGTAAGTGTGGTTAAGCGTATATGACGTTGTCTTGCCACTTCCTTGCATATGAATGCTCCACAAACCATGGAATAATTGCCTAGAAGAAAGGGTGCTGTTAAATAGAATCGCAGTGGTTGCACTGCCTTAACTTTGGCTAGTACACAAACTCAAACTGTCCACTGTGGTGGCACCTGCCTTTTAGCAAGCTAATCGGCTTTGAGGATGTCTTCTACTGATTCCTTGCATGCAGTGCGCACCCAAGCTGCAGGCGTGCACGAAGTTGAGGGTCGGCAACTCTACGTCCTTCTCTTTCATGGCAGTTCATTGATTTCAAATGAAAGTAGATTACCTGTACCTGTGTTTCCCAGGAAGGAAATGAGGTGGTCAGGGAGGACAGTGGGCATATTGCCAGCTCTGCAGCAGGAGACGAGCTATATGGTGGAAATAATTACATGTATACCCTCTAATTATGTCAGCACCTTCATGTCTGGCAGATTAAAATTCCAATCAAAATGCATGGTTAAGCTCATTCGCTCCTTATGCACTTCCTTTTATAGGGCTGATGTTGGGGTCAGGGTATTGGGCTCTGTTCAACACTCTACTCTGCTACCACCTTGTGGATCCAAAGCGCTAGATTTGTTATCACGCATGCTCTACTAATACTTGAGCTGAATCTGTACATGCATTTGTATTTCACGAGGGTAAAATAGACTCCCCTCCCAAGGCTTGATTGCACATTATTGCACATTTTCATTTCAGCAGGGATTATGCTCATACTTACCTGAGTCAGATTGGGACACGACTAGCTCTGAGCGCAACGCAAATGCAAGGAATTATTCAAATGGCTTCATTTTTCACCCTTATTTTCCTTAGCTCCAGCATCGGGTACTGGGAGAAGGTCGAGGCATGGAATGTGGCTTCGACAGAGACTATTGGAAATCACTCCAGATTAAGCCATTCACAACAAATTTCTCCCTTGTTGCCCTTTGGGTGCAGGATGTAGCAAACGATTTTGCATAATTCAGCATTAAAAGTCATCGCTAGAGACTTGCAAATGAAATCGCCATTAAACAAGATTGTTTACTAACCTAAAAATGATCCGATGGCTGTAGACGTGGACGGAAACCCAGATCCCGTTCAATTAACCAGCCATTAGTAATAGATCAGCTCAGATATTTATGTGCTTAACTCCGGCGAATGTGCTAAACGATGTAATGAAATTGAGCGCTCACCCATAAGCTTTTTTACCATTAGGAAGGCAATGTGCCTCGGCAACTCTAAGGCTCACCACACGGCTAAGATGCTAGCAGGCGCGATCTGATAGGGTGTGAATGATTCCCACAATATCTGTTATCATGGACAATATTAATGCATCATCATAACCACCCACACGTATGAACAGCGGTTTTGGAAGGCAAACAAATGGCTGACCGAGCGTATAAAAGCG
The DNA here is from genome assembly GCA_036345935.2 of Taenia hydatigena. Classification (NCBI taxonomy): domain Eukaryota; kingdom Metazoa; phylum Platyhelminthes; class Cestoda; order Cyclophyllidea; family Taeniidae; genus Taenia; species Taenia hydatigena. Next base: position 5,982 of record JADWOT020000284.1, read on the forward strand.
GGATGTAGGCGTGTCCAACATGCTCGTGTGTGATCGCTGCTAACACTACAGATCTGCAGCATGAAATTACATTCAAGCCTGGTCTGCCTCCTTCTCCTCCTTGTTTTAGCCCTACATCTCGTCTCCGCTGCCGTGGTTCCAGATGGAGAAGTGGCCCGAAAATTGGAAGCGGATCTATTTGAGATGTCCACCCCTTTGGAAGACGGTGAATTGACGGAGAGGAACGAGGAGGACGTAGAGAAGGCAGAGGGACTGACCGAAAAACTCACTGAATCTGTTAGACGGAGGGATGTGCTTGTACCAGCTGGATGGCGTCGCTTCCGACGGAGGATCAGTCGTGCATTTCGAAGGGTCGGTGATGGTATTCGAAGAGTCTTTAGAGGACCTTGGAATATCTGCTTCCCCAATTGTCGAAACAAAGTTCGAAGACCAGGTCAGTGGAATGCCTAAATGCCTGCGGATGGCTTAAATCTGTGGTTGCATTTCGCTAGGTTTTACTGTGTGTGAAGGGAATCGAATTGTGCTCTGTGATGGAATTCGAGCTGTCAAAATACACATGCACATATTTATCTGCATATTTGACTTGTTGTCATTTATTTTAAGGCGATTGCGTTTGTGGACTACGCGTGTGTTATTTCTCGAGTGAGGTTTGGAAGGCATTTGATGATAACCTAAACAAATGGTTGATTGGCTTGCCTTAAATCTCTGCTAGTGCGCAGAACTCAAGATTGTCAAAATATCTGGAGCCAAATAGCATCAATTTGGTACTTCTATTTGCTGACAGCTTTGGCAGGTGGTGACGTCCACCTCTTTAAGCGCTAAGAATCACTAAAGGCAACAACATACAAACGAATGTTTAAGAGGCTGTAGTATGAACGCATAAGGTGGTTAGTAGAACATCAGCGCAGGTGTGCTATGCGCGAGGGTTATCCACACCAGAAATTGGCACCGCAGCAGGTAAAATGTAGTGCGCACTTTGTTTACATGAAGGCTGTTTACAGTGCTTAAATTGATCATGCCGCACCCTCGTAAATATGAGTGACTTGATGAGTAATATATACAAAGAATGCGGCTAAACTGGTCTAATCGAAAATTAAATTATTAAGTAGTTTGGAAATGTGAAGTGGTTTGAGGCGTCTCTGGAGTCTAAAAAAGACAAAGCATAATTGCAGATTTTCTCCTTCCCGCTAGAAAGCCCCATTTCTGCCGCTCTCCTTGGCCATCCTCTTACATCAGCCATTACGATGCAAGCGATGCCGCACGAAAGCAACCATGGATCAGTCGTATTAATAATCGCGATTCCGTGTAACTGAGACAACATCCGACTGCCCTGTCACTGATTCCACTTAGCGATTTCACTCTGTCCAAAGCTAACTCCGTTTAAGAACTGTGTTGCAGCAGAGTGTACACTAGTCCACAATCAAGCCAATATGATAAGGGACGGGACTTGTCTTTGACTTGTGGACACAGGGCTCCGATTCCATTTCTCCTTGTTTCCGCATTTTTACTTCAACGCCTCTCAACCACACTTGTCTAAGTCTATTGCATTCAGTAGAGAAAAGAAGGGGTTATTGCTACTTCTGGTGGTTCACGGCCAGTGTCGCTTCAGTTGCTAGTAGCTTTCCTACAGGCCATATTAATGGGATAGTAGCCAATGCTCTGCTCTCTTGATTAAGGTCTACAGACCAGATACTGATTTTAGGGTAGATATCCATTGAAGTTGGGCTCTCCCCCTGCTTTTACCAATGCAGGGCACTAAGACCTCCCCGAGGACCAAAGTGGGCATTACAATTGGGCAAAATATGTGTTGTCAATGTGCAGAAGAGCTCAAAGGCTGCAAACCATATGGTATGAGTATAATGCCGAAGCCATTAGGTGACTTGGCACAGTGTGTGGAGTTGATGGTATGGGGGTGGGAGTTGAAAATGGCCACAGGCAGAAGCAACTTGGATGTGGTGGCAGCCAGCGGCTGCCAATTAATCTGTTTTACAGAAACAAATGTGGAGGAATCAATCAAAGCGACAGGCTAAACTAAAGAAAACACCAATGCTTGTCACCAATTGCATGAACACAACCCAGCAGTGGCATATTTGTTTCGCCCGGCATCGAAGAGGTTCAAGTGAGCAAAGTCGCTACAAAGAATGGTCTACCCGTATTCATTGGCATGTGCCTATGGCAAGCACATATAACTGTTGAAATAACGCTATGGTAAGCAGTTGAACAATTTACTTTGCCAGTCGGACGTTGGCCGTTACATACGCGAAATTTCCCACGCAACGATGGCACTCGGCTCATTTCCATGCATAGCAAATGCCTAGACATCTGAATTCTATCCGCATTCCAGTGTGCAGAAGGGCTAAATGAATTAGACTATCGTCACTGGTGTTGCCATCAGTCATTCGCCCATCGTGGCCGTCCCAAGCATGCCCAGACATAATGAAGGAAAATTCTAGACAGAAAAGAGAACTATACGGGCAAAATATCAAGTCCATCATTTCATCTCGCTGAGAGATGGCAAAGAAGAAATGCGATTTCACGATCTTCAATCATGGTACTACACCATTCTACAGAGGCAGGGTCTGCATACCCAACTTTAATGCACTGAGCTGACTTGTCCATGATCCTCACCGAGAAATCCGGGTTGACTCCGTGTTACGCAGCGTAATAAGCACTCATGTGAACCACCTTCTTATCGTTAGATTATTTTCAAGTCGGTTTTATGCCATTGTAGCTCATCGCGCAGCTCCTAAGACGAAAGCGGATGCCCACTAACATGATACCATAATGGTCGCTGAATATAAGTTAATCTACCCTGTATCTTTTGGAATCCACTTATTTAACACGATCCAACGGCAGACGAAGAAGTGATTTTCGAAAGGCTAAGTGAGTTTTTCGCAGTAATCGAATCGAAAAGCAGACTGGAGAAAGTGCACGTGCGCCATGTGCCTATGGGGCATAATGATACATTTGTTTACCTCTCTAAAATCACCGTTTAGGTAATTGAGTAAATCTTAAGTGCAGAGATGCTGAGAAAATTAATAATGCTGGCATCGTTTGGTGCACCTTTGCACTGACAAATTCGTAAGCTCAGCACTATCCTGGTACTGAACATAATTGGAATGTGTTACAGTAATAGACTGGTGTATAGCACAGTGAAGAGCGCCTTAAAGTCTTGTTTAAGTACCATTCCTTTTAAAAGCAAGAATAAGCATATTTTTCAAAACACCTACTTTAAATATTTTTAATTAGCTGATGGAAACATGAGACGCTTTGTAAATCGCTTCAAAGACATTTGGAGACCAACAGAAACGGTCAATGGCCACTGCAATTTTGCAACAATTTTGGGAGGCTTTAGATTTCACAGGCATATTTTAATGCATCCACTGTTCAGACTCATATTGGAACTCTCTCACATCAACCATAGTTGCTGCATCAACATTCATTCACAAGAATAGGTAGCTAACAACAAACATGCTGGTTTTATGTGCAGCACTATGTGGTTCGTGTTGTGTTTCCAATGCCTGATCCTCACCAGCTGCCTATCCTTTCTACTTTTATTCCAAGTCGCATTTTGCAACAAATTCAGTCGAAATTTGTGCAAACTTAGAAAGTGCAAGATCTGCATACGCTTGGATCCGGGCCATCCCTAATAACCCCAACAGAGGAAACTGGAGACGAAAGAACTATTTAGAGCTCGGCAATACCCTGATGGCACTTCTTCCTATTTGGCGGTCTTCACAGAATCAGTGATTTACATCCCCCATTTGACTCGGTGATTGTAGGACGTGAATATGAATATGACTTATGTCGTAAAATATCTTTTACAGACTATGCTTTACGCAGTATTTTATTTTCGAGTCTCTTCTGAGTCCTTTGCACCTTTTGTCGTGTCGCCTAACCAATAGCCCTTAAGGGGTGGGATGTTGCCAGCTAAGTCAAAATGGGTTAGCTCTCTTCTCTTTGATGCATGCACAACCACACCATTGGATAGTATACAAGACACTAGCACCCAACCAGGCCCTTCTCATGAAGTTGGATCAGATAGAGGCATATGTCGTTGGTGTGGCTATTCAACACATAAGTCGAATGAAGGTGTGGAGCAGACACAGAGTGACTATTACCTAGCATTGGAATGTGTACCTAATTTGGTTCGGTGTGTAAGTTAGGTGCTCATCATCATGCTTTCATGTCTTCTTTACTTCGTGTTGTATTTGCAAGCCATGCAGGACTACACGTGCCTGATTCTGCACCTATTCACTGCGGGCAATATTGTGCCTCACGTTCTAAACGGCAGTAGACTGCTGAGTTATTGCAAGTATCTACTGCAGAATTGTACCCGCTCCTTATTCGGCAGTGTATAGCAGATGCACATGGCTCCAAGGCAGCGAGCAATAAAGGAAGGCTCTTTAGTAGACATTTGTTCAGCAAAGTGATTGCAGCTGTCGATGGGACCATCACCTTGCCATATGCGTAAACATCAATGACAATCCGAGCACCACTAAACACGGAGCCAAGCTTTAACCTGGTATTCAGGACATGGTAAGTAGAATGCTGCTAAGTCCATTAAAGCTATGTGGAAAACATGCATCTGTGCTGCCTTTTGCCATTTGTGGCACAGTTGAAAACCAGCAAAGCTTCAAATTGACAAATATCTTTGGATGAGTGGCATTTTAGGACTAATGTGTTTAGCCATTTGAAGGAAAATTAAGGAAATCGTACGCTGATAATGCCATTCACGATGCTGAAATCGACCATGGAGATCAGAGCAGGTTATACGTGGTAAAATATCATAAAAATTACCGCTGTTCACATAGATGTTGACAAATACAATGGAATCGCTTAAGTTTAAATTAGGTCCAGTGTGTCAACTTGCCAAATGACTTTGCTGTTCGATTACAAATGATGCGGTTAATTGGCACAAGCACAACTGCCAATCATTCCATGACAAACATTAAGCGCGTGTATAATAATTGGACGAAAACGGGTTTACAGTGCCAAATTGTTTAAAAGCGCAGAAAATTAAGGAGGGGTTTAACGCACACAGGGTAGAAGCGATTTGAAGTAATATGACAGCGTTGCCATGAGAAAGTGAGATACAGAGATGCATTTATTTGAGTTACGAATTGACTCTCGTTTGGTCAAATGCAAATTTCTATTTCGGCTAATTTAGATCCTAGGCTGCAACAAACAATGGCTAATCAAGAGACACATTACAATCGTTTAAATGTGCAAAAGGTCAATTTTACCAAGGCACTATGCGATTGTTATTGCAATCAACAAGCTGGAAAATCAGCCCGCGGTTGAATAAACCACCTAGTAAAATGCTGAGTAACTTATTTCTAATAAGTGCATTTAGAAATAAAAAGACTCAAGTGATTAAAATAGTGATCAAATGTGGGGTAGTAGGAGGAGGTGAGCGTACGTTCGTCTTATTGGCAGGGACTACTCCAATATTATTCAAAGGCCACGTGGCAGCTGTTGAGGTGTACACTAATGGAGCTTGAGTGCAATGGAAGTAATACTTAAACGCAGTGGTTAATCAGTACGATTGAGAAGAGTTTAAGTACAACGCTCGTCCTGGCTCCATGTGCTCAAAATGCATTTCACTAAGCGTAATTCAACAATGCATACCTATTAACTAACAGTAGCACAATCACATAGGTCTTCGTGTGCTCGTAGTTGAATGAGTATTGGGCCCAGAATGGTTTTCCACCGACTTGAGACCTGGTTTGCCTTTAAGGAGACAGACATTACAAGACCTCTTCTATTACGGTATCAACACTCTTTCAAAAATGGAGGAAGATTGAACAAGAAAAGGAACCAGAAATGAGGAAATGAAGTAGAAGCATACCTTAGCAATGAGCTTCAGACAATAGTGGCTCAATCACTTTTGGCATGATTTGTGCCCACTCCTCACCCAGATTTCTTAAAGCTGAATGGATTTCCTAATGAAACACATTTGCCACAACCATGAAATTACCATATTTGGATAAGAGACAGATTTTCAAGCACAAAGGCTCTAAGCGCCCTGTTCATGCATCGCATCTGCGCAGTATGGATAGATTCGGTTTGGTTTTAGCAAGGTACTGAAGCAGATGAACGTCACCTCGTCCTACTGGTGTAGGGTTTTTCTTGACAAAACACTCCAGAAATTGAACAGTTATCGTTCGAAAATGCGCTGAATAGGGGGAAGCATGAAATAAGTTGGTTTGTCATATGAAGTGAGGCATTGTCAAAAAAGTAACCTAACATGCGACTGAGCACTTTTGAAAGCGTCGTCTCTTCCATTGGGAGACCTAGCTTCAAGCAAATCTATTTTCATTCCTTAAAAGCACTTGCCATTGGAAATTTCACTCATTCGAACAAATGTGCTAAGAAAATTGGAAAGCGGGTGAAAGACAGGTGATGAGATTACTTGGACCACACACATGATAGAAGTGAATTAACTGAGTTATTAGACTAAGCTAGCATGGTATTTTAAAGTTGCTACGCTTTTGCGCAACTTTTGGGAAATAGGAAGACTTCCATGCTATAGCTATAGCACCTAGGGCTGGCAGAGCGGAGGCTAATGCATTATGCCTTGGTCGAAAGCGCCTATTCTCTGGACTGAGTAATAAGTTTGTGATTCCGGAGCGAATAGTTTCAATTTTTCCCGAAGGCGAAAAGAACACATTGGGTCTGGCTAATAATGTTGGAGGTGGTAGCAATATAGTGAACTCCGTATTGGCAAGTACGAACGCCATTTAGGCTGGCACCATTATTGGCGATGAGTGACGCAGTCTAATAACATGTTTTCCTCGGTCGTCGTTGCTATTTTTCGCAATCAGGAAGTGAGGTACTGTTAACCGCATCTGAATTCCATGTCACTGGTTGTGGCGATTGCAGTGAAATTTAATGAATATTAAGACACGGCTTTAAATTATTTTTCCAGTGAATGTGAGATTGCACTATAAAGCAGTCTATAGGCTAGTTTCGGTGCCCAAAACACAATGCTAAATGCAGCTGTCCATACGCTTGCCAACGCCACCACCACTTCCAGTAGCATTACTGAGCGCAATACATTTGCATTCACAAAGCATTCTGCGCATTTTGGTTTCACCAAGAGCAGCTCAACAAAAATGATAATCATAATGCATAGGTTAAGCCTTAGATCATACAGCATACAACTAATTAAGGCATGGACTATGAATTTAACAAGGCTCCTGTTTGCTCATTAGCTGTCTCCTTTATACAAATGCATGATTAAATTTTATGCGCTGTTGTTGTCATTCTATTTGTTGACTACATAGCTTGTCGTGTGAGGGGCAGTCGATTTGAAAGGGGAGCACTATTATTAGCATATGTTATTTTATGGCTCACCTTTTTCCATGACTTCGTCATGCACTTTGAGTTAATGGGCGTTACCGTTTAGGCAATTTAGTTTATTGTTAATAAATTTGGCTTAAGAGGACCACCATGGAAGTGTGCGACAGGCTTGGCTGTGATGGCAACTTCTCAAGCTGTTTGACCCTACCTGCCTAAGATAACGACAAATGTAAAGGAGTTGTTGAAAATTCCAAGTTTCCACATATTAGAATGGACCTAATTTGACTCATCAGATTCGTAAGCGTAAGGGCCTTGCCACTATTGCAATCTTAGTTCTCCCTAGCAAAATAACTTTTGTAACGTTCGACGTTGGCAAGTTTGTGAATGGTCACCGAAGAGACTGTCAGCCCCACATTGCTACAGCGCGACAAAGACTCATTCCTCCATCCCCGGAGGTCTGGCATCTGCAATGGTCAAAAGTGACATTGCAGTGGAAGGAATTGCAACAGTTATGCCTCTCACTGAAGCGAAGAGCTTGGTCTTTAAGAAGCATCTGCGACTTGCCTGCGGGTATGAATTCCTCCTGATAACAACACTGAAACCCCATCCGTCATTCGCGGTCTGGCTACTTTCTTGTCACCTTGTTATGTGGGTAAAATGTGGTCTCAAGGTGGTCAGTTTCGCCAATCTAGATGTGAGGACATCAAGATTAGTCAGTTGTACTTCTATGCAGGTGATAACACGTCTCTTGACGACAGGCATACCGGCCATTCGATAAGATGGTCATGGCTCCGACGAAATCATATTGGATGTGACTGTGGCTACAAGTTGACCAGGTAGTGCCAACACACTTCCCTCCTTACTCGCTGGCGATTTCGCATTACTTTCTGCCTAATTTTGTTCAAATGAAGGCTGAATAGAGATGTTTGGTGCTTCATCGGGCTCTATATGAATGAGCAACATGGTGTGAGGTAAGAAGAAGTGGAATGAGGAGAAAAGAAGCAGTCGATGGGACTGGCTCTGAAACACTTACTGCCTCCTTTTTGTGCTTATTCAATTAATTTCCACCATCTTCCACACATTTTAAGGATTGGTTTAACCTTCTTTTTTGTTCACTGTCACTGGAACACATTTGGTTGACAGAAAGTGCATTTTTGCGTCTGATTCGAGATGGCTGAAATAGAGGTGATCCATGTTACTCCTCTAATTCTCCCCCTAATGTAAAAACAGTCTTGAGTAGGTGCAACACTTAATTAACTGGACTTGTTATTCACTATTCCCTGTCTTCTCTACCGACCGATGTCAACTTAGCTTCTAGGCTGCTCTGCACCAGATGGAAGACCTTTCAACAGAACTCTTAAGCAGCATCAGCACAAATACTGCAACATGGCAAGGCGCTAGCAATATACATAAAATGCGAAACCGTATTATTAAGTTACGTGTTTTCCTATTCCACAGCTAATGCATGCGATTCTAGTGCTAGTGGCAGGATGGACTCATTGGCAGGGAATATTCAGATTTCCCTCAGGCAGAACGCCATTAGCACCAACCAGTGTCTTGACTATTGCACAATGTCGTTTAGACAGCGTGAATGCCGAAGCCTAAAAGAAGAGGAAGTGAATTGTCATTTCATCGCCACGAGGTGTGGTTAGCGAATCCTCTCTACCCTCCTGTACAAGTCGACTGTACTTGCTTTAGTATTGCAGGCGCTGACAATCTCCTATTGTCACCCAGACATGCGTCTCAGGGCAGGCGCGAAGCAGAGCAAATGTTTGGCTTTGTAGTTCATCTTGCAGAAAGATGTGATGCATTACTCAACGAAGTGATGCTTGAATTTAGCATAGGTGGATATTACCTCTCAGTAGGTTTACTAGGGTTGTCAGACATTGGTACTTTCTCTGCTATGTTGGCATGTCTTCGCTGCAACAGTCGATGAGTCAACCACATGGCACTTTTGAAGTTGCAGTGACCTAATGACAATGTAGACCAGCGAATTCATCTGCATGGCGTCTTTCTGTGCCTGCTAGTCATTCAATCAGCTTATCAGGCGAATGTGCTTGCTTGAGCAGTTAGATCGTGGTCCTTCATTCAAGCCACTTCTCCAACCGATCCACTGCAATGTGTCACAGATTCCTCGCTAATTTTCTTCTCTTTGGCTTTTATCGTTTTCCCAAGTGTGAGGTAAACAGGTGCGGAGCACTCCCCATCAGTAATGTAATGAGGGAGTGAGTGTGATGATGGTTATGCTGGTTCAGAGAGTGCTTTGCTCCCTCAACGAAAGATGATTTCGACTGTTCCGTAGCCAGAAGCATGTTCGTCAGACGCCTCTCATCTAGCATTGAGGACTACTTAGTCAAGCTTACATACATAGCAACTCTGTAGTGATGGTGACGTCGCCCAAGAATCTCCTCTGATCACCGGCTTTACAATCATCTTAATGATAATGTCCCATTTGGTGAATGCCTCGACTGACGCCACCCGTAGGTCTTAAATGGTTTGCTTTGAACAACAAATTGAAGAGATTACTCCAAACAAGGTTTACTAGCCTCTCTGATTGGCTTCTGCTAAAAATCAAATAATATTTAAGTTGGCTGGGTTGCAAGCTATTTTTAACTGACAAGCTAGGTGGTTAACAAAGGTAGACCAGCAGTTATTTGCAGGTTCCTTCTCTGAAACACGATTTTGTGTGGCTGGCCGACCGAGATTGCAGATTGGCCAGCCAGTCGGCCAGTCAGCTGTATCACTGAGTGCGTAGTGTCACTCAAATCCGCACGAAAGCAGCGTCATTAGTTGGAGCATCACCTAGTCACCCATACCTGCAGCCTTTACGTTGTCAATGTTGTCGACTATGGCGTAAGGATATTGCCACCTCCTCTGTTGACTTGCAGATCAGCAGACCAGTTCGTTGGTCATGAGACTGTGCCTGTAGCTGATCTAACTACTCAACGCAGTGCATTATCCCTCCCACGGTGAATGCAAGCAACCCTGCTGCCAATTGGGATAATGCCATCAAAATTGAAAACTTCACACACAGCTGTAAACGTTCACACAGCGCCTTGATTCACTGACGGCTCACCACTAGCCTCTTTTGCCTATTCAGCCAACTTGCCATGCTCATAACAAGCGTCCACCCAACCAGCTAGCCATGCTGGCAACCAAGTGAGAAAGGAATCAAATTTTTAAATTAGCTACTTCACAAATTGTTGACTGACTGACCGACTAGTCCAACTCCAACTGACGAACAGTCCCAAAGGCACTTATCCCTTGACATGAGTTGATGATTATAATGATTCAATGGCGATTAACAACTTAGATGGACAATGCTCTCTACCAGAGTCCGTTGGGTTTTTATACAGCCTGACATTCTGTCGCTCAATTTGGTGTGTGCGTGACTGGTCAGAGCAGCAAACCAACTGAAAATCCGCCTGATCGACAGCTAGCGATTGTGTTGCTTTGTCAATGTTCTCTGCAGTGCGTCGATACCATCAGTGAAATTTGAGAACATGAGGTTTGTTTACCTTACCACCCAATGGTGATGAAGTTGCATATTATGAGTTCCCTCATTTCTGCCTATACTTCCAACGCAACTGTGGCTCAATGTAGCCCATGGCATGGCTTGGCATAGGGGCGAACCCAGTGTAAGCCATTGTCCACTCTTCTCGTCTTGAGGCGTCCGTCCTGATCACTTGATCTCTCTGTTAAGCAAGTCATCCCCAGTACAACCTAAATGCTTTTAAAGTAGATTTATCAGTGTTGCATTTTCTGACCAGCTCCCAGTAATATAAAATGTCATTCACCTTGTCAACACCCGAGAGTTTGGTGCTGAATTGACTGCGGGTAGCCGAACCGCTGAGAGGCTGTCTGCTGCAAATAGTACGACCAGGCACTGCCTCATCAACTACTAAAATGCAGGAGTTAAATCCTTCAGAATTTGTTGAAATGGATTACAAAGCCGCTGGGCAAACACCTTTGTCTGGTTTGTCACAGAATTCATTTTGACGACTCTATGCGAGGTCTGATGTCATCGAGTGCGAGGGCATTGAAGTAGTGGGAAAGATAGACGACGGTTCGATGCTAAGGGGTGAAGTGAAATTGGGAGGAGACAACTGTTGTGCATATTGGTGGTTCTAGTGAATTATCCGCATCAATTACTGCTTCCTTTTCCTCACCACCTCCTACAGGTCAATATGGCGTCCCTCACACATACTCACCTACCCACCTCCAAAGCACCGTTGCTTATCCCATTCCCCTTTACCCGATGCTTTCCAAAATAAGTAATGAAAATTAGCACTTGAATTGGGCAAAACTTGATTTGAATCACACCACTATGCCAAATTTAAGCAGATAAAAGGTAAGAAGCACGAGCAACCAGACACCAAAATAAGGAAAGAAAACCAGTATCAAATTTAATTTAAATTGACAGCAACAACTCTAACATCATTATGTTGCAGGGTAGCAGCAGTTCACCAATGCGCAGCTTCGGTGTGTGCAGAAAAAGGCTACGCAGACTATTTCAGCCTTTCATAGCAGCTTCGCAAAGTCACCGAAACATGAAAATTGCGGCGATATGACTGCCTTGTCTGTCGTCGACAAGAAGACGAGGATTTGAAAATGAACTGCATGCGCAGCAACTCCCAATAACCCGAGCGCTCCAGACTCGAGCAATTGGATTCTATGAGGCTTTGTGTACCAACCGCTCACACTCTGCATGTTCCAAGAGGGTAAAGATCAAGAAGGAGAGACGAAGTCCTCCCCTTTTGCACGCACTGCGATCAGCTCTTTAAGCAATACATTCATTTTATTACTTCGAGAATTCGCAATCAAGTGATGTGATTGATGCCGCTTGGAGCGTTGTCAACACAGGCACCACACGGCATTCTTGCAGACGAAACCACGAGAGCTATTTACTGACAAGCAGTGAGACAGGAAAGATTTTTATGCTTGTTTTCTCTTGCCTCTTCTGTGCCCAGTGGATCTCTAAGGCCGCGAAGATTACGAAAACTAGCTTAGGTGATCTTCACTGGATGCTTGTGAGGACAACGTTCATCGAGTCTCAAAACTTATCGAGGCAGCATTCGCAAGGGTGTGTAAAGGTGCGGAGTTCGTCTTTCCTTACTTGGTCCTCATTCACTCAAAACGAGTAGATTGGATGCAGGTGGGTATCAGTATCCAGAACCGGTGCTGTTGCTCCACCGCCACTGTTCATGCGATTGGCGCTGTTGCAACACTGCTGAATTCTACGGCCAGACTAACCGCAGCATCACTAGTGGAGACGGATGTGTAGCCACTTCGTCAGGTCGACACGTTTGCATTATATACGCTTTAGCTAATTAGTCCTCAGAGTTAGACGAGATGCGTTCGACGAACACGTCTCGGGCTACCGAATCGTCGTCATCTTCCTTTAAGAAAGTAAAGTACTCACTGAACTAACATCATATTACCGATGAAGAATGTTCTTTGTCTGCTCTCACTTCAGGATATTTAGAAGAATGAAACCTCTGCAGAAAATGAGAGCAAGAGGATGCATGAATGCAATCACAGAAATCAACAAATCCATTGAAATTGTGTTGCAGACTCAATACGAAAGCTTCTTTGGTACAATGATGAGCGAGGATCAAGTGTCCTTATTTGTCCCTCCTTTACCAACCTTCAGCTTCCAACCATTTTGTATGATCGCATGATTCAAAAAAGTGATTTCACTACATCTTGTGCTTCAACCGCTTCTTCTTTACCTGTGTAGCAATGGGTAGGCGAAGGGACTAAAATCACTGAAGATATAAGGGACAGAAAATAAGTGAATAAGGCTTCTTAGCCTAATCTTTTCATTGCATCAATACTAAAGCCAAGGTGGAGGCGACAATCGCTTAATCTATTGTACACTTTCGCGAATGAGTTAGTAAACTGCGGCCATTGCACCCAGTAATAGCACACAAGGGAACAGCTTCGCTCTGTCTACTCGCGTCCGTCACGCTTAAGTGATCGGATGTTGTTGCATAGATGCTGAAACCGACTTCTCACTGTAGACATGCGACGATCTCCTCTGCATGGAGGCTAGGCTTAGACGAACTGCTCTTGTACATTTGATTAGTCAATGGATTGTGTGCAACGCTGCTGCCACCTCACTTTGGCAAGAATACTACAACATTCGCACTCTTAGTTGACGTACAATCCTTCATCCTCCTCAAGAACATTCAAAATGATTACAATCATGTGGAGGTTACTTCACAACCTCATAATGCTAGTCTGTCCCCAAATCCATTATGTCAATGTGTAGCCGTTCCATTTGAGCGTGAGTCCTCCGTAAAGAAGGGAAGGGTGTTAATCTAAGGAATAAGAGAAGAATGGAGGTTTCACAATTGTAAATTGTTGTCTGTATTACATTCAACGCAATGCATCCTACTCAGTTCAACATCGAAAACGGTTCCGTCAATTGTGGTTTGAATGTGTTTTGCCTAACGTGTATAAAATCAGTTTTGGCGGCGCCCTCTTTATGCGCTGTTAAAGAATTTACTATGAATTTGTGGAGCCAGACCCTACCATGTCGATGGTGGGCGGAATTATTCCGACAGCTCATCTTAATCATACGACTGTCCTCTCAAATAGGGAGAAGACAATTTCTTCGCGTGAACATAATCAACTAATTGCACTGATAGTCTGCATGCTATCGAGGGCGTCGCGAGCAACGTGGCAGTAAGGGAGATCACATTTCGGCTACGTTGAAGGGAATCCATGGGGTAACCAGTAGGTAACTCAAGTGTTGTTCAGCGCAATTCCCACAATTTACCCAAGCAGTGCATTAAAACAGCCCTAAATGCATGTGTTGTTAAGGTCCTGGTTCGCACTGTCATAATGAGGACATAATCCTCTTCCTTTAGATCAGGTTAGCACTGACCACAGAGACGAGGAGGAGAGCACAGTTGTAGAGGCATAATTAGGCGTCTTTGGCATCTCTGGCTGCATCGGTCACGGTTACGAGACAGATGCTGGTGTTGAGTATCGGTAGGAAATCAAATGCCTCTCTATATCGTCGTCTGAAAGACAGTGTAGTGTCATTGATTCTTCTGTCATCACATCGGCTCTTGCTAATGTTGATAGGTCGCTGTTTGTTTCGATATATCGGCACAACTGAAGTAGATGTGGATGCACGTTCTCATACACAATTATCATTATTTACCTTCGAGTAAGGAGTATTCTCAGTCAAACGAGCTCAAACCTCCTCTCTTTACCTTATTTGCCATATCGCTAACGAAGTTTGTCCCCTACTTGTTCTCCCTCTTTTCATCTTAAGGAAGACAAAAGCCAAGAAGGGGCAGACAAGCGTTGAACTCATTGCACACCTTTCCGAACGCGTTTACATAATTCTGCCATTGTATCCGGCAATTGCACAGGATAGAGCACACCGCTTTTTCTGGAAGCTATTCTTCCATCAGTGTTTCGAGTTGGATTTAACTCGTCGCTCGCCTCTGCTATGTAGTGTTCAGCAGCAGTTCATTACTTTACTGGATCACTGTAAGATCATGTTATTGGCAGCGAGAGATCCAGATTTATCGGTCTAATGAGAATCGCCCTGTTCTACTAAGATCGATGCGCAGTGATGGTAGCCGTCCGTTGAGGTGTACAGAAGATGGCGAGAGAGTGCTGTTGCAGCAATGGCTTCCTTGTCAACATCCGATAAGTCTAGAGCTAGAATGAGTGTAGGTAGTAGGGATGCTGAGAGGTCGACTGCTTTAAATAACACGATTGGAGAATTATTGCGCAGACACTATAAAATCATGCAGAGTTCTTTCGAGTGGGTTGAGAAACTGCTGGGAAATAATTTTTACCTGAAATAATCACCTCTCAGTGGCTATGCATGTGTCACCTATGGTCACATGCAGGGTCTAAAGTCATCGAAAGCGAGAGCATTTGGCTAGTTGGAGAGGAAGACGAAAGTTTAACAATGAGAAGTAAAGTAAACTGGAGGAGAAAACTGTTGTGCATATTAGTAATCCCGGTGGATTATGCGCATCACTTACTGTTTCCTTCTATTCATTCCATTAATCCCGACCGCTACCTACAGGTGACCTTCGCGTCCCTCACACCTACTCATCTACCCACCTCCAACGCAACATTGCTTATCCCATCCCCTTTTAGTTGATACTTCCCTTCAAATGGTTAATAAAACTAGCACTTGATGTGGCCAAAACTTCATTTGGATCATACCACAATGCCAGAGTGAAAGAGGACAAAAAGTAAGGAGCACTAGCAACCAAGCAGCAAAAACTAAAAAGAAAAATTTAAGTTGACAGGAACACCTCTGCTGTCACCATGTCACCAGATTGACTGCATTGCGACAGCAGTTCACCAGAGCAAAGACTAGGTACGTACAGAAGAAGGCTG
>JADWOT020001570.1:0-65000 GCA_036345935.2 Taenia hydatigena
TCCTGCTTCCGTCAATGCCGCTGGTGCCACTGCCGCTGTTACGTATGCGTGGACATCATCGGCGAGGGCATTCGTTCCTTCATCCAACGATTGCTATTGCAAAAACAGTTTCTTAAGTCCTTTGGCGACACAAGAGGTTCAGGTTATTACAGACTCACTGCGAACAATGTGTTTTGTCTAGGTATACAGGTGAATCATCCATATCAAGTTTCGTGCCTTGGATTTATGCAGTGTCTATGCAGTTAACTTGCTCATCGAAATGCAAGCACTGTCTTGACTTATGCAGGTAACCAAAACCAAACCAAGGGCGATGTGATTGTAGCAGGTTACATCAATGTTTATTTAAAAGACGTGTTTTTTACGCGAGAAAACAGGGCTGGTAAGATGTTGTTTTTACAGTTATCAGGTTCCTTGTACCCTGAAAAGGTAGGAAGTGTTGGAGGAAAAGATGGAAATGTATTTTGCAGCCTCAAAGTACTAGGAGTAGTCAGTATTTGCGGTTGAACTAATCAGTGGAAAGGCTTGAACGCATTAAAGGGTGTAAATTTTAATTTTGCCAACTGTAATTAGGGAGAGAACGCTGGTTCCTCACCAATGCGAAGGCCTAACTTAGCATTAGGAAAGGCGGTTCGGTAAGCACTTTCGAAAGACTGTCGCCTTCACTTCAAAAGTTGTTGGAAGAGGAAGTGTGGCGATTAGGTGCTGTTCAGAGCAATTGAATAGGTCCTTCGTAGTAGCAAGGGACGATGCTTTGAAGTGTGCGTATTTCATAGTCGCTGATGAAGACTGTGGTGCATTCGAGAAAGTTGTGACGAAAGCAGCTAAGGAAACAAATTTTCTAGCAGAAATGTGAAATTGTGTCTGATTTGGCTCCACCCGGATGTGTGACCAAGGTGGCGCTGATTACAACCATTGCTGAAGTAGTGCTTTAGCCTTGATTTTCTAAATTGGATTTCTTGTAAAAAAAAATGGTTAGGATAATGCAAAGGTAGTAGGATGGAAATGCCAGTCATGAGATAATGTTTTGTGTTCGTTTATGCGGACTTACAAAGGGTAGTGGTGGGGACGTAGATTTGGATGGAATGAGCCTCCCTTTTGGGTGTTGGGCGGATGGGAGAGTGGAAGAGGATGAGAAAGTAGTGATGTGTTTGAAATGATGGAAATGGCGTCTTTTGCACTTGTAGCGAGCCAGGCGGCATGAATGTGTCACGGAGTGGCCTCGTGGACACATTGAGGTGATTGCTCGGACCAATTGTGGGCCTGTACGGGCGGTGTCCTTGGTGGTGGTGGCGGTAGTGCTGGGGATGGATCCTCTTTCAACGATCTATGGCTTCAATGAGCAGTCTTGAGGCGCTGCTTACCGACTCACTCACCCACCCACCGACCAACTCACTCGCCAGCCCATGCCCTGCCCGATGTCGTCGAGGGCATAGGATGCTTGGAAGAGGTGGTTGGAAGCACCCTCACGTCTGTGCAGAAAACCACACTTGAACTTGTTCCCCTTCCCTGTACTGCCCTGCCCTCCTGTCTTCCTCTCCCTTCTGCCGCCAACGCCGGTGCTGCTTTTGCTCTTTATGCTAATGTGAATACTTTAGTTGTTGTTATTGCTGCTACCATTGGTAATACTAAACTATTGCTACCGTTGAAACCAGTAAAGGCGCCCCCCCTTCCTTCCTTCCTTCCTCCCTTTTGCATATGCAGGATGTGTTGGATATTGAGGAGTGGGGTAGAGACACCACGCCGCCATTGGATACTGTAGAGTTTATCAAAAACTTGTGGTGGAATGGCGACTGTCAGTGCTGCGTTGCCCTCAACTTCGATCATTTACCGTATGTTCACAACCATTCTGCAAAGAATGCCTTTCTTGTGTGTTTTACTAGAACCATGCAGATCTCTTGTGCTACTTCTACAGGACGCCAGTTATGCATCATCCACGTAGTCATTCACAGGAGTGCGTAATAGATACATTGCTGTGACTGATTCTACTGGATGATGATGCATGCTTACACGCATGTTTACTCACACGATGGCAATGGGTGGCAGTTACGCCAATTGTAGTCCTCAGTGGAAGTGTCGAAGTCTCGGCTGCGTCTACCTCTCACGGGGGGCAAACTTGGCTCCCAGTTTAGCTTTTCTTGGTGCAGGTCTCTCTGTTGTCTAAAAAAACCTCTCGATTAGTTTGGTTTCACCATCATCAATCTCGCTGTGGACTTACGAGATGGTCAGCGTCTGGTGCAAGTCATCAGCAGCACCCTTCTACTTATGTGCTTATAAGTAGTTGACGCTTTGGACTCAACCTGAGTAGGAATGTGGTTGTTTGGTCGAATAGGTTTCCAAATTATTATTTTGAAGTAAATCATCGGCCCTTGTGGCCATCTTCTGCGAGGTGCTGCCGTCCCACACTGTCTTGCCTCTGATTGTGTGAGTGAAGTGGAGAGTCTTTTCTCCTTTGTCCGATGTCTTTGTTCTACTGCGTAATCCCGACTGTCATCAACCGCATTAGTTTAGGAAGGGCCTACTGCATCAACTTGTTACGTATGTGTTCTGCTTCTCTTGACACTTCAACATTCACATCCACGCATTCGATTGGGCTATCGTCGGATCCAACGATTCGGGAAGACTCATTGTACTTGGTGACAACCCACAAGTTAATTTAATCCGTTAGTGAAGGTAAGAAGATCGATTTGGAGCCAAGGCGATGTTGGATTGAAAAATGTGGGCGAAGCAGAGGTCTCGGAACTGTTGAAGTTGTTTCCTTCACCATGGCCCTTAAGGGGAGGGTGATGCTGCATTTGAGGAACTAACCAGATCCACTAGAATCAATTCTGCAATGCTGTACATATATTATTACCGCTACTACTAATTAAAGTTCGCAGACTCATTAGTAGTAGTAGATAGACGGTCCTCAATGTAAGCAGTTACCAGTTAGTTGACGTGTAGAATTCGACAATAATTATTGTTATTATAATGGTAAAAATTTATGGTTGTATTGGATGGGGGAGGAGAAAGCGTCTGTCACGAATGGAGGGAGTACCTCAACGACCAGCAGACCTGCCCAGACTTCCGCTGCAGTAACCACGACTGGCGATGACTGGACCTGCGCTGCTTTGGCCATTGTAACTCCACTAGCTCATGGCTGCTATGCTTTCGTGACTTTTCTCGTAGGTCCGTACAACCAGTCATTAAGCGCCTCAGCTACTATGAATAGTGCAGCTCCCTGTTTGCGTTCATCAAAAAGGCTGTTTATTTTCTGTCGCAAACTGCCGTAAACAAATGTTAAATGGCAACGGACTAACGATGTTAGCATTTGCATTCGTCTTCATCGACACTGAAAGGGGTTTACCCCTGTGAGGTAGGCAATCGCGAATCACTGAACTGCAATGATACCTATCGTGGTAAGGAATAAAAGACAGCGTTGTAATGCTGAATGTGCCTTCAAATCCTCAGTGAGGGACGCTGCTGTTTCGAGCTACACATCTAGCCACAAACCATACATTTGTCAGGCAGTTGCCTGATTGGCCAAAATATTACCACGCCTTACTGAAATCTCATCAAAGAATCTCACCAGTTTAGAAAGTTAGCAAGCTCTTAGTAACTACTCCTACTCTTAAAATCCAGGTGGGAATATCGAATGAAGCTACTACCTGTAACAGGTGACTTGCTCGAATATGCGGTCCCGCTCATGCCTGAATGACCCATGACTTGGCACAAAGCAATTGTCTTGTGCACCCCATATTTACTATCTTTTGAGTGTGGTGAATCGTGTAAAGGGAGGTCAGATTACCACCAACGCATGACGAAATGGGCCAGCGATGAAAACTTGCCTATCGTGGACAGTCGTCTCTGTGTGCAATATTGTTGCCTGTTTAAGGCAGGCGCATCAAAATCTTAAATCGTTTCGGCCATGCAACGTGTGTGTATGCGTGTTTGCACACCAGGCAGGCGGGCGGTAGCTTGGCAAGCACTTATTCTCTATGGGGCAGTGCATGTTGTAGAGGTTGAGTGATAGGTTATCATCATAGACTTACAATTACATACGTAAATGCCATTCTCCCCTTCCTTTTGTCTTCCTCCCGGCGGGAGAGGGGCGTTGTGTGGATAACGACTCAATGACCCTGAAACTAGCCAGTGACTTTCATTCACACCTGGGCGCCATGGAATGACCTTGAGCCTAGCCAATGCCATTCTTCAATGGTCACTTTCCTCCAGAAGAGCTGAGCTGCTATTGAGAACAAGAAACATCGGAGTTCTGCAAAAAAGAAAAAAAATGCAGTGCATAAGGCATAACAAAAAGATTTTGAAAATATCTTATAAAAAGGAGCACGCATAATATTGCGCAATTAAATATAGCTGTAGATTACTTCTTCAATCAGATGACGTAGCAGTAATGCCAACCAGGAGTCAAAATCATTTTACGAACATAGTAGGCATCAGAGAGCAATGAATACAACTGCTTCACTACAATAACTGTTGTACTGTTATTGAATGTGGTTAGAGATGAAAGCCATCCGTTCGGTTGCTTAGATTTAGTCGTGTTGAGCATTGATATGTTGTAATAAAGTGCATTTTAGAAGGATATGCCATTTCAGGAGAAGTGATTTGAAGGAAGACAATCGGTTGTGGGCTGGAAGGGTCTGTAGACGATGGTTTGCGCCAAATTAACTGGGAAGTAGTGTCAGTGATGGTTGCGGTTATTGCGCTGGTAGTGTTACCGGTGATTTTGTCTGGAAATAGGTAAGGGTGATTACACCGATGCTCCACTGAATGCAAATTTCGCAGTTGCATTTGCGTGGACATGCGCTGTTACATTTGACACCCATTCGACAGATCGAGAAGTAAATGGGTAAGTGGGACGCAATGCGAGGTAATTGCAAGTAGGAGAAGAAGGCAGACCAGGCTGGACTGCGATCACGTGCTGCAGTATGGGGTTGTTAATCTCAGTTACAGGCTTGTGAGCTGACTGCCGCATTTGCTTAGCTCTCCGAAATCACGGTATGTGCTACTAGGTCGGATGAATGCACATAAATATTGCCACAGAGAGCAAGTGCTGTGGGATTCAATCCGGCGTCGTTTGATACACATTTGCACTGATGGGAGCGCAAGCGTCGCTGCTACGTGATGAACCCAACAAATGCGAACATTTGGCATTCTCGTGTCAATGAATACAATTGTGGATTATTGGGATTTACTGCACGACAGGACATTAAAATGAAGAGTGCAGCATGACAGAATGCTAGTAACTATTCCAACAGAGAGTATTTTAAGTTCCCTGCTTCGTGGTTATCTACAGAGATGGCTTTTCATTACACACTTGTTTCGATGCTTGTTGAATCAGCTGATGGAGGTGAGAGACGCTCCGCAGATGATTTCAAAGACAATGCGAGCTAATCCAGCATCGTTACGCCCGTCAAGAAACGACAAACGAGAACATGTTCTGTGGCATAATGTCGAAGAGACGTTAAATTTTACGATTGTGTTTTTGTAGATTCAGTGTTCAGACCCATACAGGAACGGCCAAACATCTAACATCGTTGATTTTATTGAGTTACCCTCTTAAAAGTATTTGTGCGACCTCAATCCACGTGGTCTAATGTACACGGCTCTGTGGTGCGTGCTGTGCAACGATTGCCCCATCGTCACTTACTAGCGCTTTTTCAATTTCTCCTACTTTTCTTTAAGGCAAAATAGTAACCGCTCCTTAGGTTAATAGGTTCTTCCGTTTGTTTGATGCCAGGTCATCTTCAGGATCTCATAACAGAGGGAACCCGGGGGAGGAGAAATATCCAGGTCTCGACGGAACCATGTTGGTATTGGCGCAGATAAAGACCTGAGTGTATTCCACAAAAATCAAGTTTTTCTGAATTCGAAAACCGACCCACTCATGCCTAGTTGTTTCGTCGTCTTGATATTTAATTGCCATCCACCATTAAGACTTCTTCAGTTTCAGCTAGGGAGCATTTTAGGCAACTCCTTCAACAGTGTCAAGGACTCAGGCTATTTGAAAGCAGTTAAACAGTCAACGAAACTGGACTTTCACGACAATGTGGTCATTTAGCCAAACCCATTATCTAAGGCGCCTTAAGGAGCCGTCGGATATCATTACCCACCCTTTGGTAAGCACGACTAATCCTCCGTCGAAAGCTACGTCATCCAGCTGGCACAAAGCCATCCCCACCTACCAGCTTCATCGGATTTGTCAATCAGCATCTCTCGTCCCTCATTCTTTTCAACGTCTCCCTTTCAGTTGACCACTCCCTCGCTATCTAGACTGTTAGGTACCCCAGGCAGATCCAGCTCCGAATTCCGTGCACTCTTGCTATCTGGCGCTACTGCTGAAGAGGCGCGATATGGAGCGAGCGCAAGGAGGAGAAGAAGGGAAACCAGGCCCAATTGTGATCGGATGTTGTAGTTCAGTGATGCCTAAGGCAACCGCGTCTGGAAAGGGTTTGCACCACCTACACTACGTGCCTGCAAGCCTAGTAATGCGCTTGCCTAACTAACCGAAGTCATTGTTCATACGAGTAGGCGACAAAAATGTCTGAAGTACATCGAAAACGGGATGCTGTGCAAATGGATTCGTCAGAGGGTTCACCTAGCACTATGCTTCTAAGTCCAAAACCAAAAGTCGAGAATATTACCTACTAGCTGCAACTACTCCAAATAACGTTAAAGTTGCCGAAAAATTACTAAGACGCTATGCACATAATTACAGTCTCATGTCACTCAAGAGGAAAAGTTGGTCATGCACTAGATCCGCCCCGAACTACTGTGATTACCACATGAGAGAAATGCAGGTATGCAAGCACCTCGTGTTTTGTGACTAGGCAGTCATCAATTGTGACAGAGGTCGTACATGGTGGAACCACATCCCAATAATGCCAACCCGGAACGAACTAGATTCTCATAAGAGTGAATGATTGTAGAAGTAGGACCGCCTTGATTTCCTTGTTACAAGTAGATTGAGAGCAAGAAGCAAGCGCTCTTTATTGGTGAAGCAGCAAACAGGGCAGAGCGACGAGAGCTGCGCCGATTTGGAAAGTAAACTTTTCCATCCAAGGCAGATGACGACGGTTCCGTGGCATGAAGCGTGTTTGTCGAACACTTCGCATCTAACATTGAGGACTACTTACTTGAGTATCAGTAAGCATCGATGTGCTTGGGTTACTGCTCGTAAGTGTGAAGACAACGACTTAAGTTTTGCGTGCACGGCAGCGAGTGGTCAGGAAGGCAATGTGAGTCGCCGTAGGCGAACTAGGCAAGATAAGATCAGAGGTCCAGATGGTCGAAGTAAACATGGACAGAATACGACGAATCCAGCAAATAGTGCGATGCTAATCAAAAGCTCCCTTTCGACTCTTAATTAAATTCAGGGTGTATTTGGTAGCCATGTTGGGAGAGTGAGCGATAGACTGAGGTGAGGAGAGCAAATGGTCAAAGAAGAGACATGGGAGAAAGTAGGTTGATGCGATTTGCAGCTGAATCGAAGGGAGCATGCAGCAAAGTGTTCATAGACTTGAATGCATAGGTTTGCAAATTGTGGGATCATTACATTCACTAAATTAGTGGCCAACAGATTTAGTGCCATTCCACTAAATGTCATCCAATAGCTGCAGATACCCCAAATAACGCTAAAGTCACCGAAAAATTTTAAGACGTTATGCGCATAATTACAGTCTCCTGTCATCAGAAATAATTATTGAGTTCTGGCGTCCTAAAATTTCACAACATCTTTCGAAGAACTTTATACAAGGAGTCTCCGCTAAAATGGTGGTACATGCTCATTCGCACAATATCGGCCGTGAACAAATATGCAAATAAATTAAACATGAAAAGCATTTATTTCATTACAGACGACACATACAGGGCGAAATGCATCAGACAGGAAAATCGTGCAAAGTAATGTTCCAAAGCCTAGACAATGCTCAATCGCGGGCTGCTTTTCTGGGTTGCTAGACAGTTTTGCTGGAAGAGTTATGTAAGACGAACTCGCTTCCTCTTGAACTATGTCGCGTGCTATTGTTCCTATAATAAGCACAAGACTGTGGAAGCTGTAAAATTTAATGAGACATCGGAATGCTCTTCCTGCCGAACAGCAATTTCGCTGCGGCAAATTCTGACAGAAGATGTCCCACAGTACTATTCATGATAAGTTGCACCAGTGGAATTTGTCGTTATTTCCTGGCGATGAAGATCATCGTCATAACATTGCAGGTAGCGCTTATGCTTGGTGAAGCATATAAATGCGTAACGTGGGTGTTGTACACCATTTACGCACCCAGTCGCCGCAAATACCACCAAAGCACAGAATGCTATCACACTGGAGCCTGGTCTGTCTTCTTCTCCTCCTCGCATTCGCCTCACATCGAGTGTCTCCTGCTGTAGTGCCAGACGGTGAGACTGCACGAAAATTGGAAGCAGACCTGTTTGAGGCACTTGATCTCCCGAATGATGAGGTATTTACTGAGTCAAAGAAAGATTTATTGGTGCACCAACCCTATAAAACTGATGAGCGGAGGGATGTTC
Source organism: Taenia hydatigena (assembly GCA_036345935.2). NCBI lineage: Eukaryota > Metazoa > Platyhelminthes > Cestoda > Cyclophyllidea > Taeniidae > Taenia > Taenia hydatigena. The sequence goes on from JADWOT020001570.1 coordinate 8,524, forward strand.
TCATGCCAGCTGCATGGCGTCGTTTTCGAGAAAGGCTGAGGCGTGCTATTCGAAGGATCGGTGATGGTGTCCGGAGGTTCATCAGAAAGCATGGAGATGTCCTCATCCCCATTATCCTTCAAAGCCTTTGAAGACAACGCCGCAGGAGCGAGCAGGTGTTTGCAAGTAGCCTTACTCTGTGCTGCTGTAAGTTCATTTTGCTTAAAAGCTTCTTCGTTGGAATTGAAGGTAATTCAGTAAAGTACGATGATGAAATGTTGAGATTTCTAAATGCATCTATGCATGAATGACATTCGATCTCTGATTGGGACACTTTGAGGCTGCAGACTTCGAAGAACTTCACTATTAAATTAATTGTTAAGAAGGATAGTATATGAACTGATTATTTACAAACAGTTCTCCCATTTCTTTTTCCGTTAAGAATGCATTGGCAGTGGCTCTAAGATCACCTCGACAACCACTGGTGCAGGATAGTTGAGATGCAGACTAAGTTGAATGAACGAAAGGTTTAATCAAAATAAATATTTCTGAGAATCAAATCTGTGACCGTTTACAACAGTAGGACTACTAGAATCAAGCCAAATTATGATATATACTTACGTCTTGAACACTGCATAATGAGCAATGATGGAATGAAACTACCTCCAACGGAATGTGTGTCCATTAGACTGGTCGGCCACAGGTGTAGTGCGTAAACATAAGGCGCGCAGACCTTATCTCGCATTAATACACTCAGTTAAGTATTTGCTTATCTTTCTGAAATCACTGTTTATGCGCTTAGGCGAACCGAATAAACTTAATTATGCCTCGGAGAGCAAACGCCGAATAAGCCAACATCCGCTGATATCCAGTAGTCCTAATGAATGCGTAAACATCGCTGCATTATGGTGAGCCTTACAAGCGCAAATGATCAGCCAATCGACGGTCACAGCTGGACGCAAAATGATGACGTAGGCACATGCGTCCCTCTGCTAATTTGGACGACCAGGATGACTATCGCATCACTCACTAACGTTGACAGTTCTGAAGTGGTCTTATCATATCGGCACATCCATTATTTATGCACTTGACTAAGCAGTCCTCCATGTTAGGCTAGAAGCGTTTGTTGAATGCGCCTCTAGCTACCAAATGTCGTCTTCTGCCTTTAGGGAAGTAAAGACCTCACCAAACCAGCATCATAACACCGATGGAAAGTACTCCTTGCCTGCCCTCACTCTACTCATTTTGAGGAAACTAAGGCTCCCACAGCAACCAACGAACCGATTAAAATGTGTGGCAGACTCAGCTTTCATTCCTTCAAAACGGGCAGAGTGATAGCGAGCAGCGAGCATACTTCACTTGTGACAATGAGTGGAGTAGCGTGATGAGTGCAAAGCTGGTTCAGAGAGCCGATTTCTTTCTCAAAGAAAGATCACTACGATTCCACATAGAGGATTGTATTTGCTATGCTCTACTCTCCCAACAATGGCGACTAAATAGTCAGGCATGCATATTGCAAGTGTGTTGATGTGCTGATTAGACTAACTAGCCATCCTCATCAGTGGATGATGCAGCAACCGACCTGGCCACCCATATCAGTAGGACGGCAACACTACCAAACACGGAGACAGCGGCGTACAGTACCAGCAACAAGCTTTCTCTTAACGTGCTTAAGCCTCATCACATCACCTCGTTAATCATGTCGATGGTGATGGAAAATGTCGCCTACCCGTATTCAAGCTATTTTATTTCGGAAAAATAATGGCTGTGGAAGGGCAAGTAAACCATATGCCTATTGCTCACCTTTGCAGAAATGCTTGCACACCACTGGCGACATTGCATCTGGGAGTTGCACACGAGTAGGAGTAGCATCCCACTGTCTGGAAGCATGATGTTAGCTCAGTCACGCAAGAAGTACTGTTCGCACACCTTACTTAATTGAGAACTCGTCGAGGCAAAAAGCGGCTAGAGAATCATTAATGCAAACCGGGAGTGGCAACTGTTGGCCCTTAAAGCTCTCTGCTCACCTTTGTGCCCTGTGCTGCACTGGCGTCGTGATTCCCCAACACTACGCAAAGAGCTTTTGTTGTCACTGTGGCAGCAATAACCGGGATGCAATTAAGGCACCGTGCGGACATCTAGGGCCTCGCCACGTATTTGCGGTTAAGGTTTGGCGGCAGAGCTCGTTCGTGGGAAAAAATCTCGGCATGCAGTGCCAAATGGATTGGCGAGAGTAATTACACGAGAAAACAGCATTTTGGACTACTGACATTTTAGAATCTACGAATTATGGCAATGCCGTGAAGGATATTACATGTTACAGTCTCTTATGCCTCCAACTGGCTGTTCTGTGCAACTGCTTTCTATCTTACTACATTTTGCATTCGTGCTGGCTGCTTGAATGCTCGGTCTAGTGTGCAGGTTGGCCAGCCGACGAGCCGTTAAGCAGTCAGCAAGTGAGCAAATTCAACATTGGGCCAGTTAGCGCAGGAAGGCTTGACACGTTTTAATCAGACGTCGATAACACCTGACGCATGCCTTCCTGTCATCTCATTTTGGACAGCCTAAATGTTTCACGAGGAGCCCTGTACAATTCAGTTACTCAAGACACTCCGCTCATAAGTGCTATGCATTGCAGTAGCGGCATTGTTTCGCACCTATCAGAAGCCTCTACTCTACTACTCACAACTGTGCAGGTGCGATTCGTGCTTATAGCATAAACTAGGGCTCAGTGACCACATTCTTCAGTTTTTTAAGCCTTCTCATTTCTTCTGATGTCTTACTTCACGACACCCCATGCCAATCAAAGTGGAACAGACCTCATTGCAACACTTGAAATCAACATGCTAACGGGTCGTGCGAGGTCAGTCTAGTAGGGGAATGTGCACGACATTAGAAAGACAGGTTTCTTTGTACCCCAGAGCAAATGCGGAGCATGAGTAGACGCTTATGCTCCGTAACGCATCTGCCATTTCTCAATGGTAGTGGCAACTGCTTAACTCCAGGTACCAGGCGGAATCAGGTGAACGTTTTCCTTTGGAGACCTAATGCGCTTTTGAGAGTCTTTGTTTAATTTCGCCTAAATAACTTTTAATGTGACACTCATCTTGCAAATTGATTTGAGATGGGGAAAGGCATACCCACAACTTTTTTGTTTTACGTAAAGTAATTTTCATTGCCGTTTTGCTACTGCATCTATGTAAAATTCAGAAAAGGACTTTTGGCTTGAAGCAAATCCATTTCTCAATGATTTTTCATTTTCAAATGTCATCCACATGACCAAAACGGATGCCTCGTGAGGTGGTGGTGAGTCAGCAAGATTGAGGATGTGAGTATGTGGATTTTCAAGATGAAACCAAGCCCTAAAAACATTACAATCGGTGTACCAGGTGGCTTCGAACTTACTCTAGACATACGCGCCCAACTCTCTCTCAATAAGCCTGCAGGCATTTTTGTCATCCGTCATTCGCGATCTGGCTCTCTCATTGTCACCTTGCTGTGTGGGTAAAATGGGGTCTCAAGGTGGTCAGCATCACCAATCTTGATGTGAGGATATCAAGATTAGTTATTTGTACTTCTAAGCAGGTGATAACACGTCTCTTGACGACAGGCATACTAGCCACTCGATGGGATGGCCATGGCTCCGACGAAATAACTATTGGGTGTGACTGTGGCTACAAGTTGACCAACACACGTCCCTCCTTACTCGCTGGCGATTTCGCATTACTTTCTGCCTAATTTTGTTCAAATAAAGGCTGAATAGAGATGTTTGGTGCATCATTGGGCTCTATATGAATGAGCAACATGCTGTGAGGTAAGAAGAAGGGGAATGAGACGAAAAGAAGCAGTCGATGGGATTGGCTCCGAACCACTTACTGCCTCCGTTTTGTGCTTATTCAATTAATTTCCACCATCTTCCGCAAATTTTAAGGATTGGTTTAACCTTCTTTTTGTTCACTGTCACTGGCACACATTTGATTGACAGAAAGTACATTTTGCGTCTGATTCGAGATGGTTGAAATAGAGGTGATCCGTGTTACTCCTCTAATTCTCCTTCTAACGTAAAAACAGTCTTGAGTAGCTGCGACACTCAATTAACTGGACTTGTTATTCACTATTCCCTGTCTCCTTCTGCCAACCGATGTCAACTTAGCTTCTAGGCTTCTCTGCACCAGATGGAAGACCTTTCAACAGCTCTTTTACGCAGCATCAGTGCAAACATTGCAACATGACAAGGCGCTAGCAATATACATAAAAACAAAACCGTATTACCAAGTTACGCGTTATCCATTTCCACAATTAATGCATGCGATTCCAGTACTATTGGCAGGATGGACTCATTGAATGAGAAGGCTCAGGAATTCACTCAGGCAGAACCCCATTAGCACCAGCCAGTACCTTGACTATTGCACAATGTCATCCAGACAGCGCGAATGCCAGAGCCTAGAAGAAGAGCAAGTGAATTGTCATTTTATCACCACGATGTGTAGTTAGCGAATCCTCTTCGTTCTTCTGCACAAATCAATTGTACTTGCTTTATTATTTCAGGCACCTTGATTCACTGACGGCTCACCACTAGCCTCTTTTGCCTATTCAGCCAACTTGCCATGCTCATAACAAGCTCCCAGTCAATTAGCTGGCCACGCTGGTAATTAAGTGAGAAAGGAATTAAATTTTTAAATTAGCTACTGCACAAAATGTTGACTGATTGATTGACTGACTATTCCAACTCCAACTGACGAATAGTCCCAAAGACACTTACCCCTTGACATGAGTTGATGATTACGATGATTAAATAGCGATTGGCACCTTAGATGGACAACGCTCTCTACCAGAGTTCGTTGGGTTTTTATACAGCCTGACATTCTGTCGCTCAAGTTGGTGTGTGCGTGACTGGTCTGAGCAGCAAACCAACTGAAAATCCGCCTGATCGACAGCTAGCGATTGTGTTATTTTGTCAATGTTCTCTAAAGTGCGTCGATGCCAGCAGCGAAATTTGAGAACATGAGGTTTGTTTACCTTACCACCCAATGGTGACGAAGTTGCATATTATGAGTTCCCTCATTTCGGCCTATACTTCCAACGCAACTGTGGCTCAATGTAGCCCATGGAATGGCTTGGCGTTGAGGCGAACCCAGTGTAAGCCATTGTCCCCTCTTCTCGTCTCGAGGCGTCTGTCTTAATTACTCAATATCCTCTGTTAGGCAAGTCATTCCCAGTGAAACCTAAATGCTTTTGGGGTAGATTTATCAGTGTTGCATTTTCTGACCAGCTGCTAGTGACATTGAAATTTGATCACTTTGTCGACACCCGAGAGTTTAGTGCTGAATCGATTGTGGGTAGCTGGGTTGCTGAGAGGTTGACTGCTGTAAATAATATGACTAGGCACTACCTCAACAACTACTAAAATGTAGAGGTGAAATCCTTCAGAAGTTGTTGAAATGGATTACGAAGCCTCTGTGTCCGTGCCTATGCTAGCTGGGCAAACATCTTTGTCCGATTTGTCACAGACTTCATTCTGCCGACTCCATGCGAGGTCTGAAGTCATCGAGCTCGAAAGCATTTGGCTAGTGGGAGAGGTAGACGACGGTCCGATGCTAAGGGGTGAAGTAAAATTGAGAGGAGACAACTGCGGTGTATATTGGAGATTCTAGTGAATCATCGCATCAATTACTGTTTCTTTTCCCTACTTATTTGATTAATCCTGACCACCTCCTACAGGTTACTATGGCGTCCCTCACACATACTCACCTACCCACCTCCAAAGCACCGTTGCTTATCCCATCCCCCTTTTTTCGATACTTCCCAAAATGAGTAATGAAAATTAGCACTTGAAATGGGCGAAACTGGACTGAATCATACCACTGCGCCAAAGTTAAAGCCGATTAAAGGTAAGAAGCACGAGCAATCAGACATCAAAATAAGGAAAGAAAAATAATTTTTAAATTTGATTTAAATTGACAGTAACACCTCTAATGTCATTATGTTGCCAGGTAGCAGCAGTTCACCAACGCGCAGCTTCGGTGTGTGCAAAAAAAGGCTGCGCAGACTATTTTATCCTTCGATGGCAGCTTCGCATGAAAATTGCGGCGATATGACTGCCTTGTCTGTCGTCGACAAGAAGACGAGGATCTGAAAATGAACTGCTTACGCAGCAGCTCCCAATAACCCGAGCGCGCCAGACTCGAGCAATTGGATTCTATGAGGCTTTGTGTTCCAACCGCTCACACTCTGCTTGTTCCAAGAGGGTAAAGATCAAGAAGAAGAGACGAAGTCCCTCCCTTTTGCACACATTGCGATCAGCTCTTTAAGCAGTGCTTTCATTTTATTACTTCGAGATTTCGCTTTCAAGTGATGTGATCGATGCCACTTGGGACGTTGTTAAAACAGGCATCACACGGCATTCTTGAAGACGAAACCACGAGAGCTACTTACTGACAAGCAGTGAGATAGAAAAGATTTTATGCTTGTTTTTCTTGCCTCTTCTTTGCCCGGTGGATCCCTAAGGCCGCGAAAACTACAAGAACTCGCTTAAGTCAAAAGGATACCTCCCATGACATCAATCATGCAAGAAGTGTCCGCATCGACATGAGACGGTGAATATTCACGAGACGCTTGTAAGGACAAAGTTCATCGAGTGTCAAAACATATCGAGGCAACATTCGCAAGGGTGTGTAAAGGTGCGGCCTTCGTCTTTTCGTACTTGGTCCTCTTTCGCTCAAAACGAGTAGATTGGATGCAGGTGGGTATCAGTATCCAGAACCAATGCTGTTGCTCCACCGCCACCGTTATTGCGATTGGTGCTGTTGCAACACTGCTGAATTCTACGGCCAGACTGACCACAGCATCATTATTGGAGACGGATGTGTAGCCACTTCGTCAGGCCGACACGTTTGCATTATATACGCTTTAGCTAATTAGTCTTCAAAGTTAGACGAGATGCGTTCGACGAACACGTCTCTGGCTACCGAATCGTCGTCATCTTCCTTTAAGAAATAAAGTACTCACTGAACTAACATCATATTATCGATGAAGAATGCTCCCTGTCTGCTCTCACCCTAGTCTTTTTGAAGGAATAAAACCTATGCGGAAGATGATGACAAACGTTTGCGCGAGTGCAATCACAGAAATCAACGAATCCATCAAAATGTGTCGCAGACTCAATTCTAAAGCTTCTTTGGTGCAATGATGAGCGAGGAGCAAGTGGCCTCATTTGTTTCTTCTTTACCACCCTCCAGCTCCTTACCCTTTTGTATGATCGCATGATTCAAAAAAGTGATTTCGCTACATCTTGCGCTTCAACCGCTTCTTCTGCACCTGTGTAGTAATGAGTAGGCGAAGGGACTAAAATCACTGGAGATATGAGGTACGGACAATGAGTGAATGAGGCTTCTTAGCCTAATCTATTCATCGCATCGAAACGAAAGCCAAGGTGGGGGCGGCAATCGCTCAATCAATTGTACACTTTCGCGAATGCGTTAGTAAACTGCGGCCATTGCACCCAGTAAAAGCACACAAAGGAACAGCTTCGCTCTGTCTGGAGGCCGTTCATCTAATCCATCTACTCGCGCCCGGCACGCTCCAGTGATTGGATGTTGTTACGCACGCAACTCATTTCCAAATCCTCGTCTTCTCATCGACGACAGATAAGGCGGCTACACCGTCGCAAGTTTCATCCTTCGGTAGTTTGGTGATGACGCTATCGGAGGATGGAGTAGTCTGCGCAGCCTTCTTCTGCACGAACCTAGTCCTTGCACGGGTGAACTGCTGTCGCAATGCAGTCAACCTGGTGACATGGTGACAGCAGAGGTGTTCCTGTCAATTTAAATTTTTCTTTGCATTTTTTGCTGCTTGGTTGCTAGTGCTCCTTACTTTCTGTCCTCTTTCACTCTGGCACTGTGGTATGATTCAACTAAAGTTTTAGCCACAGCAAGTGCTAGTTTCATTACTATTTTAAGGAAAGTATCGACTAAAAGGGGATGGGATAAGCAATGGTGCTTCGGAGGTGGGTAGTTGAGTAGGTGTGAGGGGCGCGAAGGTCACCTGTAGGTAGCGGTCGAGATTAATGGAATAAATGGGAGGAAATAGTAAGTAATGTGTATGGTCCACTGGAATTACCAATGTGTACAACAGTTATCTCCTCCAGTTCACTTTACTTCTCATTATCAAACTGTCGTCTTCCTCTCCAACTAGCCAAATGCTCTCGCTTCCGATGACTTTAGAGCTTGCATAGAGTCGTCGCGATGACACATGCGACAAGTGACCATTTGACCACCGGTGGCACAAGCATAGCCACTGAGAGGTGATTATTTCAGGTTAAAATTATTTCCCAGCAGTTTCTCAACCCACTCGAAAGAACTCTGCATGATTTTACCGTGTCTGCGCAAAACATCTCCAATCGTGTTATTTAAAGCGGTTGACCTCTCAGCAATCCTTCTGCCCACACTCATTCTAGCTCTAGATTTATCGGATGTTGACAAGGAAACCGGTGTTTTCCTATCACTGGAAGCTGAGCAGAGAATGCAGCACAGATGGCTCCACCCCAAAAACAGTTGGTTTTTACTGGGAAAGACTTGCCTCACAGTGGAAATTAAGTGAATTAAACGGATGCCTCGAGACAAGAAGTGGAGACGGTGGCTCACAATAAGTTCACCTCCCTGCCAAGCATTCCATGGCCTAAAATACGCCACTGCTGTTTTGGACACAGAAGTCGAAATGAGGAACTTAATGAACTGGAACTTCGTCACTATTGGACGGTTGATTAACCACATCTCAAGATCTTATTTAACAGTGGTGTCGACACTTTAGAGAAAACCGACACTAACACAATTGCTAGCAGTTGGCACTTCTCCATGGGCAGCCAGGCATGCCCTTCAATGCAGGCGATGGAGAAAGGCAATTATTCAGACCTTTACTTAATCTTAGGGCAAAATTGGACGTAGCAGCCAATGAAGTCGACATGGGTGGGAACTACCTTTCCATAAGTTTGCTGGATTTTTGTACATAGACAATTTTTCTCTGTAATAAAGTCATGCCATCATTGCTGTGACAATCGATGAACCAGCCACATGGTACTTTCCACATTTCGGTGACGAAAATAATGTCGGACCACAAAATGAGTCAGCGGGACGTCTTTTTATGCCTACCTGTCACAAAATCAGCTTGTCGTACAGATGTAATCGCATAAGTAACTAGATTGTGGCCATTTAATCTCTACCTCTTATCAATTTTAATGCAACATTTAATAGGTAGTTCACTAATCTTTTATCTCAGGCTTCCACATCCTCGTGTCGAGTAGCGAAAGCGTAGGCAGGTGGCACTCTGCGATGGTGATGTAATGAACGAGACCGAGTGATGTGTGTTATGCTAGTCCTGAGAGTCCACCTCTCTCTCGCAGACGAATGACGGATGCGTGTTCGCCGAAAGCTTCTCGTCAAACAGTGAGGCCTACTTAGTCAAGCGTATATATAGCAAGTGTGCTGACGTGCTGATGCGGTTAGATATGCGACCCATTAGTAGATAGGGCGGTGGTTAATCCTCATCACCCTGCTCCGTTAATTCTGTCACCCACGAAAGGGAGTGATACCCACCTCCATTTAATCCACTCCTTTCAAGAAATCGAAAATCAAATGGAACAAATGAACATCGAGCCTACTAGCACACTCTGCTGACATTGTAGCTACAAATTACACACAAGGCAGCAGCCTCACTCTACGTGGCAGCTGTACCTCAGGCAGTGTGAATTGGTGCTGTGTGTATGTGGCTCCTGTAGGGTATGCAACCATGATGGGCCTCTGTTTTGCACTTATAATGGCTCAGTTACGGAACAGGCAATGTCTGCACAGTCTATCTGCTTTGAGTAGGCAGATGTGCGCCACTCGCTTTGAAGTGCGCGAGAGATTGACATTTATTGACTCCTCCTTGATTCTCGCTTCCATAGAACGAGCAGGGGAACGCAGGTGGGTGTCAATCTCCATCGTTGGCGATGTAATAAACGGAACGAATTGGTGCGGGTTATTACTCCTCACAATTCATACTTCTCCCTCCATGATAGAAGACGACAAGGGCTCCGAAACGAGTACCATGCTTACCAAACACTTTTTTTATTCAAAAGAACTATTTTTATCCAAAAATTTCTTGCAGCGAATCAGCCAGCGTAGAGGGATGCGCCTCTACCTCCTCTCATGTGCATCAATCATGTCAACAGTGACCATAAATTGTCAGTGACTGCGATCTGGATGGAAGCGTAGTGGAGTAAAATAAACAAGCACGATATAAATTGTTTAAAATTTGCCTTTTTTAAATTGCGGTTTGACTTAGGTTGCATGAAAAGGACGGAGCGGGCAGATTACTGAGTCGGTGAGTGGACTTGACTCAGCTCTTGCTCTCCTCCGAGTAGCTAACAACCACGAATGCACACAACTGAAATCTTTCCGCGCCATGCAACACCAGGTGAAGGAGAATTGAGCATCGTAAGGATGAGAAGGCGATAAGGTGTGCGGGGATGGTCAAGGTGAATGATGTTCCGTCGCCGCATCAGAGGTGCCTAAACGGCTTTTTAAGGTATCTGTCGTGTTGATACATTGGTAATACTATGAGTGATATTTCAAGTAAACAGCGTCGAAACTTACCTGTGCAGAGCAGTTTGGAGAAATGTGTATCCTTCGCGAAGGTGGTCGACACATGGTCGGCGTGTCGGTATCGATTGGGTAGCAGTGGGTTTCGCCCTTCGGAGCGAATAGCTCCGATTGCTTTTATTCCCTTAGAACGAGTAGAGTGCTAACAGGTAGCGAACGCTCTTCATTGTTGGTGAGGGTTATGCTAACTCAGAGTACGCTTCTCCCTTGAAGGCGGATGACGAGAAACGTGTTCGCCGAACGCTTCGTGAGAATAAACACGAGATTAACTCTCTAGCTCAGCTTCTCTGAGCGTTAAGCCAGCCACATCGCAATATTCATATTATAGCTACAAAGTGGCATTGTTGGCTAGGAAATCGCCTTGCCGCAATGCAGTCAACTTGGGTTTGGCAGGTTCAACTCTATTTTTCAGCAACAGCGCAAGCTGACAAGCACCGCAGTTGAGTAATAAATGAAATACGTTTGCTTGTTTATGCACAAAGCAGCCTTTTAAAGGTGTATGCAGTTGACTCGGACCACCTGTTAGTGAGAGGTCGTTGCGAGTACCACTTTACCCATTTACTCCTTTTTCTCCTTCTATTCCTCAAACGCAGACCATCACTGCGCATTGCCCTTAGTTATCCGCCAGGCTAATACATTCGAACGGTTCTGCCCACCTTCCACTGCCAGCAAAATGATGGACATTTAATCAGAAACAGTACCATTGTTCTAGCATCTCCTACCTCGTAACCGGGTGATCAGCCTGTGCAGTGAAATCTTTGCATCCATGATAACACACCCTAATAAAGCTGTACCTATGTGTGCAACCACTGTATGCAATAGCAATAGTTTATCAATGCATTCGCGAGGATGTGCATTAGGTTTGGTGCTTGTACCTCCCTCCTTGGCCTTCATTCTCATGTAGTGAAAAGAGTGAGACCAGGAAGCCCTTTTCATCCCCTGACTGTCCATCAGGGCACCAGCAATTGCAGTTCCTTTGCTTACTCATCGCTCCTTAATTCCAGAAGAAGTGGAAAGAAGCACACGATGTGGTAAAATTTTTCTGAACCATGCGATCATACTATAGGGTAAAGGAAAAAGGAATTGCAGAGGAGGGACGAAGGAGGGCACTGACCTCAATTGCAAACAAATGTGATTCTGATAGACCGAGGTACTTAGGTGTTTGGTTCTTCGTTCTATCGCTTCCTCCAGACAATCTATTAACATACAGGCAGTCTCGCATTGCATTCTCTCAAAACAAGCAGAGTGAGAGCAGGCAGCAAGCGCTTCTAGTTGTTGGCTTGATTAATGAGGAAGATTGATGAGGTTTGTGCTGCATTGCAGGTAAGCGCTGAAAAGCATTGCTCAGACAAACTCACTACCCGACAATACCATCATCAAGCGAATTGGACTGCTGATCTGCAAGTCAACACACGAAACGCACAAGGTGATGTAATATCTTCACCCCAAGGTCGACAGCACTAACAACCTAAAGACTACAGTTGTAAGGTGACTATGCTATGCTAAAATTAATGATGACGTCCTTAGTGTGAATTCGGATAGCATCACTTTTTGGTCGTGCACTGATTCGTCAGGTGCGATAGGTAGTAATTAGTCAATGACGTGGATATAAGACGCTACTGGACTAGCGTTGGTACACGTTGCTGGCTGGCTGCTCAACTGGCTAACCTGCGAACTTTGTTATCTACTCACACAGAAACGCTGGTTGGGGACAAAACCTGCTTATAGCTACTAGCTTCCCTATTAACCACCTAGTCAGCCATTTAAATAGGTTGCACCGTGGCCAACTCTGACATTGCCCGATTCCCTTTCTTTCTGCGATCCCAATCAAAAACACACGAAGTATCCTCTTCAACATATGGCTTGGAGAAATCTACTTAAGTCCTGTGTGTAGCCTCAGTTGGGATATTTCTCAGCCATACACATGCACAGTACAGGATTCTTAATATACGAAAGCTAAGACGCTTGTTAATGGCGAGCAAGGACGCGTAAAAAAAACCAGTTTATTTGCTTTCTGCGCCACTTTTGTCCATAGTGGATTCCTTCAACTACGCTGTCGCATTAGATCACTTAGGGTTTCGCTTAAGAGGCACCTTCAAAATCTGCTGTTTTAGAGTGACCGTCCTCGCCACTGCAGCATGCACTGTGTGTTGGAATTGTCCTCTGCGCTGGATTTGCCTTTCATATTGGCCGGGCAATTGAATGGTGCAGACTGCTTCTTGGTCAATGACCTATTCTATTGCGCAGCATACTTCATACCACCAACAGCAAGCTCGACCCATTTGGCATGTCAACTGGCACTTGTGCCAATACTGCCAGCCGCGGTGTGAGCACCAGCAGATCATCCGACCGTGACCGTGATTACAGGTATGCAAGGCAAGCAAAAGAGGTGAGTATTGAATCCCTCACATCTACTCAGCTATCCACCCATAAACACGTTTGCTCATCGCATTCCTTTCACCCGATGCTTTCAAAAATGGCAAAAACTTGATTTAAAACATATCATCATGCTATAGTGTAAAAGTTGGAAAGTAATGAGAATAAAGAAAAGGAAATAGAAGGAAATTCGCCAAATTTCTCTGTGTCTCCTTTTATTTTTCTGGTTAGCATTTTGACACTAAAAGTAGGCTCGAGAAGACAGCAATGATATGGAGGAGGGGGTAGAGATGGAGATATCGCTTTAGCGGTTGGTGGCAGCAATAACCATGACGCTCTTCAGACTTCCCTGCATTGGTAACCTGTACCACAGTGAATTCCTCCGGCCATCAACCCACTCAAAAACTGCATCATGGACCAACAAACAAACTGCACCAACCAGTCACTGATCTATATTAAAGGCAAATTTAGTGCGCCAAGACATCCGCACACAACGCATCACTACTAACTAACTAATGAGTAGCATGTCGCAGTGCCAGTGTATCGATTAATGGACCAGTCAGCTGCCTATCTCGCATCCTAGTTCAGTCCAACACTAACCGAACCACCTTCTAGCATCTATTAATCAGAGAGCAACGTCAGCTGTCCTTCGGAGAGGACTATTGGAATGTCTGTGTTTGCTCAGTTAGCGTCCACTCCTCCTCAACTGCTTCCAGTCAGCAGTTTAAGCGCAGAATGCCAATGCGCATTGATGCTTCGCAGCAATAGCATTCAACATCTGCAGTTACCACTTGCGTGTTAATCTATCAATACTTCGAGGAGGTGGATGCATACACGCACGTAGCTCTGCTGATAATAATGGCTAGATAAACCACCACACTACACTGTCTACTAATAGATGCAGATCACCAGCCGTGTCGCATCACTAACCTGTATTCCAGAGAGGCCTTTTGGAATGTTTGTTTGCTCAGTTAGTGCCCATCACCCTCCACTGCTTCCAGTCAGCAAACAAGGCACAGGATTCTAATGCACATTGACGCTTTGGAGCAATGGTGTCGTGCAACTCTAATTCATTACTTGCTCGCTCTCCGCTTTTTCCTCCGACTCACCCTTTGATTATAATTTATCCTGCCATTGCATAAACTGTTCTCAACTGTTCGACAAGTAGGAAGTTGATGAAATTATCCCTCACACTCGTACAGCCAGGTGGAAGACCGATACCTTGCATCTCAGTCAATCATGCCATGACTTGGCTTGTAGTCAGTAAGGTGTCGAGCACTCCCAAGGCGTGCGTTTACACCTGCTCGTCTTTGAGGGCTTGGATGCATCACGATAAGCTTATGGACGATTCACTTGACGTCGATTCGGAGAAAGAGATGCATTGGTGTGCATGCGCTATTTCTTCATCGCTTGGAAACCTCGACTGACAGCTGCCACCATTGGCTACCATTTTGATGTACTAGCTACAGCCTGATGGAACACTTTTGGCAGACAGAAGAATTCCAGCCCATTTATTCAGAACGCCAACTCGGAATCAAAAGAAGCAAGAGACTTCAGCAAACTTCCTGCCGTTTCTCTTCTCTTGCTATTGCACGAGTTGTGGAAGCACAAACCAGCCTATTAAATAAATTAACAGTCCTAATCGGTACTAATTGTATGCCTGCACATTGCCCTGACATTTCGCTAGCACCTCACTTTGCTAATGGACAAGTCTTACTAAGCCTACTGGTCAGTTGGTTGCTTTGATGGCTGATAAGCTAGTTTGTTCTTCAACAGCAAGTGCCATAGCTGATGTAGAAGCTTGATTCCTCTTTATACCTGATCACCTGCGTGACTGGCCTGCTAGTTGATTAGTCGCTTAGTAGGTTGGTGAGAGCATGACAACTCCACTGGACAGTCGAACGAGGTAGGCGGTGAACTTTCAGTGAACCAGTGTGCCAAGCAGCTGACCTACATGCATCCAACTAATTGAATTGCTGATCTGAAAGTCAACGAGGGCGCCATGAATGTTGCAGCAACAGCTGATTGTTAACAAAATGGAAAATGGTCAGTTGACATTGGTGATATCCACACGAAAGTTGGCAATACTAACTACCCGAAGGCCACTTTCGGGCTTTATAAAGGTGAACGTGAGACGAATATGTGACCACGCAAAACAAGTCAGGCAAGAAGGCATACTCTCCCTAGCGTGAGAACAGGCTGCCTCTCGTCTAACATGAAGGACTACTTCGTCAAGCACATGTAGTGCAAATGCGCCGCTGTGCCGAATTGGCTTCCGAGTTGGCGAAGTTAGCGAATGCTTCGGTGGCAAACTGCCAACTCAGTATCAAAAGCAGGGGTGGAGGGCCATGACAGATCTTTTGCTTTTTCTCTACCTTTCTTCCCCTGCACTATGTTACGATGCCATGATTTAACAAGAGGTTTTCGCCTCATCAAGTCCTAGTTTTGTCACCTACCTGAGTGGAATCAGGTAGAAGGTAAAGATGGAAACATTGGTGGTTCGCAAGATCATCATTGGGTAAGAAGTGACGAATTGTGGCAGTACCTGCAGCCACCGTCACGAACTACTGGTCCACTGGTCAACGAGGCAGCTGTAGTATTAACTGATGGCGAGTACAAATGTGTGTAGCAATATGTCCTCACGTCAGGGTGTGCGATATTGACACAAAATGCAGGTTGGCACGTCAAATGTGTCACGCTTGCTGTTGGAGGTAAGACATAGGTCAGGTCACGGGTCGATCATTAATGCGTCAAGTGGGAGGAGTAATGGCAAGTGGAGTGTATGCGATTGCCACTAGCAATCAAGGCATTCATGAAATGGGATAGCGAGTAAATTCTAGCACTTCTAAGCCCTGACCACATTTTGTCCAACTGGGAGAACTATTCACTTAACTACATAAAGAGGATTTGTTCCGTTCGTAGCATTGATTACCAGGACTCAAATGTAGCGTCGCCCAGACACTGCAGACTATGTCTAGAAAATAGGGATTGGGATTATCGGCATGGGAGGATTGATGGCTGAGAAGATGCCGGTGTAAATGGCGGAGAGAAATCGCATCATACGTTGTCCACTGGAGTGGCAAGAGCAGCTATACCATAAAGCATCGAAAAGAAAGAGACGATTCGGACTGTTTATTAGAAGAGGTCGGCCTTTAGGTCAGCATGTCGCCTCCTTCCCCCACAATTCATACACAGGCATACTGCCTATCGGTGCCCGAGAAACAAAGGCATTTAGCAATCAGGCTCAAGTAACTTCAGGCGGTACATTCAGTGGTGTTTGTCCTCGACAATGCTCCAACACTGCCAAACCCTTAGCATCCGTCCAGTCAACTATTTATGCTCTCATGCAGGCGGATTCATTTCGCGAATGAGTGGCATTACTTGATGTGTTTCCAGACCTAACACCATTGTAACAAGGAGAGAGGGAACGGAGAAGCAGAAAACCTGTTTTCTTTTTACAGCATCTCGCACGTGAGTGAAGAGCGCTAAGCGTATACTGTGGACAGTCTGGGACGGCAGTGACAGCAAAGGGCAGTTCTCGCCTGTGGCTCTAAAACATCAACTGATGCTATTCCCAGATTACTTAATGCTGAAGCAGTAGAATGAGAGTGATTTGGGTGCTATTTGGGTTGAATAGGATGCGATTTAGGCGGATGACAAGCCCGTTGGCAGGTAGACCAATGGTTCAACAGTAAGTAGTAATGTCTCCACTTAAGTGTCAAGTGTAAATGTCACTTGGCGCACTAGGTCCAGTGTGCTCGTTAGTCAATGACCTAGCTGTTAGGTGGTTCGTAGGTTGGGAAAATCGCCTGCAACGGAGGTTAGGATTAGACGCATTGATCTCAACAACAGTCAACCACCAATCACAGTCTTGGTCAAAGTCTTACTCCTCACAGCGGGCGCAGCACATTTGACATGCCAACTGGCATTTGAGTCACGCTAAAGGCATCATAAGCAGTCTGGCTATCCCGTAGTCATTATTCCATGCGGTCGGTGAGCAGGCTCTCGGTGGTTAACTGTGTCAACCTTTGTTCAGGGCATCACATTAGCCATGTAGACATTGCTATCAGTACTTGCAATTAGGCGAAATTAAATCTTTCGTTGACTAGCACACGAGCATTTCGATGAGCTACTCATGTGTCCGACTAACTGACTACTAGGTGTGATTGCAGCTACGAATCAAAGACTTTGCACCACCCTCGCTTTTTCATTTTGATGTGAAAGCAGACGTTTAGCCACAGTAGCCATTCAGCTGCCACATTCTCTCTCCTTAACTACTCCAACGTACCATTCCATCCATTAGCCCTTTCAAGTAACCTGCCCGATTGTATTCCTCGTTGTACTTTGGATTTAACGACCTATGCCCATCATGCCCAATGCAAAGAACAAAAGGAGGCGATTCTCTGCATGCCGAATTCGCTGGTGGCAGCAACACATACGAACGAGGTTGCTGTCTATAAGAAAAGCAATATGGAAGAAGAGAAGACGAAGGCGTCTTTGAGTGAGGATGCGGTGTACCTGAGAATCGTCACTATTGTGAGTATTTGGCTCCACTGTAACAAAGGATTTAAGGTCAGAGCTTGGAGGCTCCGACTGCTGACAAATGCTACGCACTAATTTCTGATTTAATTAGGTCTACATCGCGAAATATTTGGCGCAGGTTCAGTGCGAGATTTCATTTCTCAGGCTTCCAATCCGCTCGGTGAATGGACGACGACGCCTCGTTCCTGCCGCTTGGTCACCTTTCCTCACATCCTTCGCATGCAGATGCTCAAATTCTATCTGGATCAGTTTTAACTTCTACAAAAGTAGAATGTGGCTAATTAGTTAGACCCAACCTGTCCTATGGATGGACGCGCACAATGTGGGTGGTGGTTAGACCTTTCCGCTCTGCCTGCTGCCCGTGGACTTCGATTCGGCGAGGTGGTTGTGCTTAGCGTGTGCAAATGGCAGCTTCATTTGGCCAGTTTTCAGGTAGGCCATTAGATTTTATAAACACTATTTAAACCTGTATCGGGAAGCGTGCTGTTCCAATTGTGGGTAGCTTGTGCTACTAACGAGTTATTTAAGTAGCTAATGCTGCATGCTGATTTCCAAAGGTACTTCTGTTTCTACTAGTCTTCGCATGAGTTTGAGATCACTTTTGCCTAAAAAATTTTGCGTTGCTTTTGAATACGCCAAAAGCGGTTGTATGATGCTACCAGAAGTTGTGAGAGGAGGACCGTCAGTTGAGGCGGAATTAGCGGTCTCCCGTACTCAAATACGCGGTTAAATAAGGTGAAATTCCATTGTTTATATGTTTTGGGCTTTGCTTATGGCATCTGTGATAGGTGATTTTTGCGTCGGCCCTCATGCTAGTTTTTGAGTTGAAACCGATCAGACTTGAATCGGAAAACAAATGGTTTGCGATATTTTTGCTACTAATTGGTTGTTAGGTATCGCAAAGATCTTGTTTGGTTCATTCTTGTTGTAGCACATGAAATCGAGATGCAGAACAATATTCTTGCTCTTCGGATGCAATGAGGAGCACGAGTGGACCCTCGTGCACTGCAACACATCTGCCACGTCTTAATAACAACAATGATTGGTAGTTGACATGGATCCCGAACGCTCCACACTTGGTTCATTTCAGTGACAGCTCTCTAGCCACGGGTACCACGGAGGATGACGATAAAGTTTCCCTTCAGATACCCAATACAATTTTACTATTCTTTGTTCATTTTCATTTAAATAGCTAATGGTGTAACACGCATAACGAAGGTTAATTTAAAAATGGAAAGTTATGCCCATAATGCCCATAATGCTCCTCTCCAAGACGGCCTCTTATTTGTCTGATTGACATTTTTTGCTGCCTCAGCGCCATTTCGTGCGGTGGTGGACTTTGGTAAAACGGACAACCAACCTGTACCGGCTGCCTTGCACCTTATCAAAAACGAACACACTTAATTCTCTCTCAGCACTAAGCAGTCTGAGAGGTGTGTCATCTGTTGCTTGACGCTCATTTGGCCACATTAACCGTCAGGCGTCTGTTTTGATATGCCAGTGAAATCCTTAAAACTTAGGTTAAGTCAACCAATTTCAGTAGAACTGCCATCTCTGCTGCAGTAGCCAGACTATGGCACATCCATTTGGCATGTCAAATGGGTCACAATAGTTGTTGAGGGTAAGAGTGTCTACGTCTCAAGTTAATCAGCAATCCATCAAGTAAAGGAAGCAATGCCAAGTGGAGCATGCGATTGTCTCCAGCATTCAAAGCATTCATGCAATCGGATTGAAGCCGAAAGAGATGTTGTGCCCCACAGGAATTCCAACAATGCTATCCTCTACACAGCAAATTGCTCCGGTTTACAACCTACTTAATGGCCAGATCGCTAGCTATCAAGCAACCCGAATCATTCAGTGAGTGCAGGCAGCGAGCGCTCTTCATAGGTGCTGCAATGAATGGAGCAGAGTGATGAGGGTTATGCTGGATTAGTGAGTACCCTTCTCCCTCGAGGGCAGATGACAACGATTCCGTGGCGAGATGCATCTTCGCTGAACGCCTCTCACCTAGTCTTGGTGTATCGTAAGTGCACCAATATGACGAAGTGGCCAGAGAACCGTCTCAATTGATGAATGACGCAGTGGTTAATCCTCATCATCCTCCTCCACTCATGATGTTGCCAATGAAACTGGATGATACCTACCTGCGTTAATCTTCTTCTTTTAAGGAAATGACGTCAAAGTGAGTAGATTGGTATGTAGGAGCCATTTATTGTCGTTGATAGCACGATGAATGTAATAGCGTGGTGAGGATGATGAAGATTCTAAAAATGAGGCGAATCCTTGCAGCTGGTTGGCTCAGATTTGGTGGATATATATGCTAAAGGACCGAAAAGCCGTATGTTTGCAATTGGGTTTTGTGAAGTTAATCGAGCGTGGGTTAGAACTTAACCGGAGACGTTAAAACCTTTGTTTATGCTTGCATAGTTACATGGGTGATCTTAAATGATTTACCATCTGACTTATTCACTCGACCAAGCAGCTATCCGACCACCCGAAATCCCTATTGGGGCGAATCCATGTCTTTGATCTCTGGGATGCGTAAAGGGATCAGCAAGTTGAATGCTTGGTCATGTTTAAGATGGTACGACGATTTGATGCGACTGTGGCTCCCAGTTAATCGACTACTTTGCGGTCTGGTTAATAAAAAGCTCATCACCTGCCTTAGTTGGCTGCTTAATAGGTACCTTCGACCCTTCACAACCTACTCCCCAATGAGTCGGCTAGACTTGAACAGTTATTGTCCAAGCTGTAGAACGACTGAATGGCCCACCAACTTACTAACAGCTTTCATCGGGCACTATCCCTTGGCTAAGTCAAGTGCCAACATGAAGCCAAAAGACTGTAGAAACGACTTGCCCACTGCTAAAGTAGAGAGAAGTTGGATTCGATGCCAATTAGCGCAAAATAACTTTTAACAACTCGGCAGGTGAGATAGAAGTTGAACAATCAAAGTGAATCCCAACGTGAAAGCAGATTCTTGCCCTCAGATAGTGCATGTAGTGATTTGATCTTGCTGTCAGTCAAACCTGCAACAAGCTCAACGTGTGTCTCTTGTCAGTTCGTCCTGGAGGGTTCGGGTGATTCACGCGAACCCTCGAACAAGTCAGCTGCCTACGGACACGCTACATTCTGCTGCCGTCAAATCGTCAATTGGCGATTTCTATAATAAAGTTCTGGACCCATCAGGAACACGTAGCAGCCGCACTTTGGTGCTTATCGCAACAAATGGTAGTGCAATCAGTCTTTCCACTTGTCCTCACACATGCAGGTCGTTGATGCTCGTCCAAATAAACTAGCCTTCGCCTGACGACGACGACAAAGCGAAGCAACCGCAAGTTATCCCTTCTGCGGCGGAGTACAATAAACTCAATGGGTTGAAGGCAGATAGATGCGTTTTTGCTTTTGTTTCTTCTCGAAGGACCACACAAGCGCCGCAATGCTATCACGACAAATTATTAGTGGTCTTTTAAAAGGAATCCAAACACGTCTCTGCTCCCTCCTCGACTGTTCCGGCATTGCGTTCTCTTAACTCTCCTTCATTGAAGTCCGTCAATTTCTAGGTGACAGAGATTATCACCTGCAGCTAACAAATAGTTATGTACATTTATCCAACCATTAGCGACTTTTGCTTTTGACTCAGACATCACTTGCAGCGCCTCAGCAGAAGGCGATATTGAGTGAGTCCGTCAAGTCCGCCACTGCCGGTGCCATAAAGTCACCATTTTAAGGGAGAAGAGACTTTATTACCATCAGAACGTCGTTTCCATTCATTTTTGTTCGAATTGTTGCTCTCTTCATTCAATGGGCAAGTAATCAGCAATTTCAACTCCAAGAGGGTGGGAATGAGCCTCTCTCCTATCATTCAACACTATGTTTGTGCTGCTTCTGCTAGAAATGCGGTTGCACTTGTGCAACTCACGGCAGATTGCAGCCCAATTTTTGTAGGGTTTGCGTAAAATCTGCATTGTCATTGCATTAAACCAGAACCAGGTTTCGAATTTGTCATTCACGAGCTGTATTCCTTAAACGTCTCTATCAACCGCTAGCTCATCCGAAGGCCTTAGGGCATTTATGATACAAGAAACTAATTGTTAGCCACAACTAAGTCTGGTGCAACCATCAAAACAAGGAAGTGCTCCGGATTTTAGAAGTTGCAAGTTAGTTGCCGGCCAAGTGTCATTTTGGCCAACACGACTCCGTCTGTAGGCTGGAAGCACTCCAAACCAATCACTAGATCAAGACACGAAGTGAAGGAGAGGATTCTTGCCTGCGTGTATGTGTGACACGTTTGTTACTAAGGCTCTGCTAGGATTCGTAATTGAGGTCATAGTGGTCGCACATTATATCGGCATTGTCTGGCTACACTCCAGCTCAAGTTATGGGAGCAGAGGGCTCCTCGATGTCCACTTGAAGGCCATAATGCAGCATAGTGCTTGGAAAGAGCATACATGAATAGCGAGCGTTAGAGTTGAAAGCGTGATAGTCTGACTCGACGACCAGACCGCAGAGTGAAGATGCTGCACGGTGCCCACGTCGTTGGACAATGCATTGAATCACCATACGAGACGCATTTGTGGGCAGATTGTTACTACGGTTCTGTTCATGAAGTGACCGCGGCACTTCTGCTTTGACTGTGGTGGTTACCTCAGTGCCTCTGCGTCGAGGGGTGCAACGGGGTGGCTCAAGCAAACTAGGCGGTCACTAAGAAGCACAGGATTTGGAACGTTGATTTAAAGCCGAAAAATCAGATCAGCTAACGGTCAGTTTTAATTATCCAAGGGCCAGAAATAAAAACAGGGTGAAATCACACATTTAGCAGCACAGTTGGTCACTGGGGTGCAAGCTATGGAAATAAACAGGAAGCAGAAAATAATTGGTATTGAAAAGTCGCCCGAAGAAGAGTACAGTTTCAACTGTGGATGACTGACTAAGATCCGGTTAAAGGCTTGTCATTGGTGAAGATTTCGTTGCACTTGTGCACATTGTTTGTTCACATGGTTGCAAGAATAGACCTAGCCCATTATTTCCAGTTTGTAGATGCAAAGGCATGGTGTGCTGGTGCAAATCTGGACCAATGAATGGATGCCTTACGGGCAGACATTCGTTCCACCAAATGAAATATCTCGGTTTCAAGGCGGTAAATGCGCCAGCGGAGCAGTGAAGAGCAACAGATGCAGCGGCCGTGGTAACTGCAACGTTGTCTGTCGCGATGGCATTTGCCGCCTGCCTGACAATTGTGGCAAATTCTACCAACCATCAGGGTGGAAAAGGAGTTGTGCTTCGAGTGGACTGTGCAGTGATTTGGGTCCTGAATGGGTCAACGTGGGTGAGGTACGGGGCGATGATGCTCTACTACTGATAAAGTACATGCAAGACAATAATGTTCCCATGCATACGCTGCCCAACGGTGAGCAGGAGTATTCGCTTGCGAGGACCAGTGTGTATGACCCTGTGACTGGTTATGTTGAGCACATCATTTATCCTCCTCTCATGCAGTCAAAGTCCCCAGTCCTACTCTATCCCACTTCAGTACAAACTCTTGATCTAGCTTTTCTGCAATTAATGCTGCTTAATATGTCACCAATTGCACCTCTGTCATTTTGCCAACTGCGCTGGATGTTTCGCCTCTCTTTGCTAATGCCATGTTGAACATGGTTCTCCAATACGTACTGAACGATGCGTGGGTCCAAGGTCAACAAGACATTGGCGAAGCGAGGCGAAATATTTGGCAGAGTGGACAAAATGTCATAAATGTAATTGATGGCTATGAATTGGAGCTTACCGTGCTCGAGAGTAGAAGGCTCTGACGTTGTCGCGACAGTGGGCTCCGCAGTCGTGGAGGTAGGCGCCGAAGTAGTAGCAGCGGTTATTGGCGTCGTAGTAGCAGTGGTAGCAGGAGTAGTGGTGGTGGTGGTGGTGGTAGTCATGGCAGGCTTTGATGTCTTAGCCACAGACCGTTGCTTCGCAGCATCGCACTTCCTGCCAACACACTTCTGGCTGTGCGCATGAGGCATCTCACCACCACCACCACCACCCACGTGAGGCTCGACACCGAACAAGATGCTGTCGATGTTTGGCACGCTGGCGACGATGGATTGAAGAAGTGCAGGATCCATGCTTGCCACCACATCGTGGATGTTTGGCATCCATGCCACCATAGCTTGTAGAGCGTAAGGGTCCATGCTGGCGGCGTAAGCGCCGAATCCCGGCACGTACACCAGAGCAGATTGCAGCAATGCAGGATCCACTGACATGAGGAGTTGACGCAAGTTGGGCATATTGAGCAGCATTGATTGGAGAATAGCTGGATCCACAGTGTGCTCTGAAGTGGGATGGAGTAGGGAGGGCGGCTGCGACTGCATGGGAGGAGGATAAATGATGTGCTCAACATAACCAGCCACAAGATCATATGCACTGGTCCTCGCAAGGGAATACTCCTGCCTTGCATAAACTTTATCAGCAGTTGAGCATCATCGGAGGAACACTAAATGTGGACAAAAACTTCATTTAAACCTGCATGATCCATAATATATCTGCATCATTTATCGCACGTCATGCGTTTACGAACACTGGAAGGTTGGTAAACCCATTGCTGCGCATCGATTCCACAAGTGGATAGCCGTGACGTTCTGCGCTCGATATACCTCTACAAGATTGCCGCTAAAGTTAAGCGATTTAATGGAGATTACTAAAACGTACCATTCCCGTAAGACGCTATTCCGGATTGACCGGGTAGCAGAGGTGTCGGGGTTTAAATACTAACACATTGACGATGATTACATGTCGGAAGTCGTGTTCAGGAACTAACTCTCATCAAAATTAGCTGAGATCACCGACCCTGAGTAGAACATTGACCTGTGCTCGTACTCGGAATTGGGTTCGTACTCCAATGCTTCCTTACGCTGCGTGCATGCAATCAAATTAGATCAATGTGCTTGTGCACATAATAACCACGATTGCCATAGTTCTTTGGTAAGTCAAACTATTTCGATGGAAGAGGGTAAGGGCGGAATCGAGGTGGTCCAAGTGACATTTTGTGCTCTCACGGGAGGACTACCTCGCAAGTGTCAGTGTGGTAATAAGAAACAGACTTTACTGATCTAGGATGCGGGGATGCACCTGAGTCTCGTACAAGCCATTGCTTGAATACGCGTTTTCCTCTCTGCTGATGGGTGATTGGAGAAATGCATCGAAACCATCCATATGTGCACGTGCGCCTTCGTTTATGTGCGAAAGGTGAGGAGAACCAAATGCAGCGATGTGGAGTTGTGGCACACCGAGACATTTCATTTGGTGACATGAATGTCTGACCATGAGGCATCAACCCATTAATACAGATTTGTACCAGCACATCATGCCTTTGCATCTACAAACATGGAATAATGGAAAGGGTCCCAAACTGGACGCCAAATCGGTATTCCTCCTCTTTTTGCAACTATGTGCACAATGTGCACAAGTGCAACGAGTTCTTCACCAATGAAAAGCGTTTAACCGGATCTTAGTTAGTCATCAACAGTTAAAACTACTCTTCTACGAGAGACCTTTTAATCCCAATTAATTCCTACTTCCTGTTTATTTCCATAGCTCGCACAGTAGGGACCAACTACGCTGATAAATGTCTGATTTCACCCTGTTGCCAACCCTTTATAGCGTCGGTAACGCACATACCATTCAATGGATTGTGTGCCGTCTCGTATAGGGAGAGCAGGAAATGCAAAGTAATGGTACGCAGTTCACCCTTTTGGGTACCCAATGTCGATCAACAATCAAGCAGTGATTCCATTAGACGAAAAGCTTGGTTTCATTTTACTTGAATGTCACCCAAACTTGTGAGGCGACTTACCAACAAATTGCCCTAACACAAATGCCAATTTTTGGACATTTTTACCCAGTCGCGCTAAATATTCTGGCAAAACACCTTTAGAGACTTGGAGAGGGTGTTATTACTACTAGCATTAGGAAATCTTTAGAGAATTCGTCTTAATTGATCACGCATCAGTTTTGCCCATCTCCCCTCTATGCCATTGCCCATTTGTTCTCCCGCTCTTGAGCCCGAGGGAGGCGGTATTGCGCCATTCTACTATCGCGCAACTCTCCGTGTAGAGGCTATCAGATCAGCTATTTTATGAGTTGGAAGCTTAGGCAGATTTACATGGGCTACTAGGTTCCCAACAAGAGAAATAGAGATTTGAGCAGGACCTGTACAAGATTAAGTTGGTAAGTTATATTTTGCATTTACTTCTACCGGTGCTAAAAGAGTGTTTCTTCTGTAAAGCCATCGACTAAATTGGTAGCAGGACAAAGTGCTACGTCTGTTGCCCTCAACAGCTCCATCGTTATGAGGGGACGGGTCGAACCCACTACCATTGCCGTCAAAGTACCAAATTATTGTGATTAACGCAGCTGTCATGATCGCAAACATTGACGGAACTAGATCGTAAGTACGCAGAGGAGGAAGGCATTAGTGTGCAAGTCCAAGTTCAGGTGAGGACACAAGTTCATGTTCCACTCAGCCGAATGTGACCAGCGTTAGTGTTTGCCTGTGACTCTCAACATTTAGCCTTCTGAATGGTTATCAGTAGATTTGTACTTCACAGCTCTGCTCGTCGCAATGTAATCCACAGAGGGTGAGATGGAGATCGCCTCTCACTTCGCTGAAAGAGGTTCGAATGGCTATCTGGCATGGCAGAGCATAAATAGCTCTTTAAATTTCACCTTTGTATGCTTCAGTTATTTGCACTTTAATGACAGATCTTATGCTGTGCAACTGTAAATGCAATCTCAGAAGCAGATCTACTGAGCAGTGCTGTGTTTCCTGTATATACTATCGGCGTAGATAATTTTTGCAGTCTTACTGCTGCCATTGAGAATGCGTTTAAATTTGCACAGTAGTTGAGCTGTGTGTGAGGTATAGTGAAGTGAGGTAGGTGCCTGACCTACCTGGCCGTCAGTGGAGCCCCTAATGGGGATGCGAGGTGCGTTCTACAACTTCCCCCCTCTCCTGATTCATTGGGACAAATGAAAACACTGATCCTGTGTAGAACATGGATTTGGACTTGGTCATCAATGCTTAACTTTGCTGCTAACCTGTAATTTGCCTCTGTCAATGTTTTATTAATTGTAACAACGAATGAGATTGTATTTTGTTGCTTCAAAGCGCTTAGCTAGAGGGCAGGGTAGGTCAGGTTAAAGAATGATTAGCTAGGATTGATACCCTCATGAGAAGGCCGCTTCGGAAGCGATGATGAGGAAAGAAGAAACAAGCTCTACCATTCGTTTAATCCTAGGCGATGTAACTCTGCTCTTTGCCCACGGATATGATGTATTCTGCAGTGCTTAAAGCAGAGATTAAACAACACTTTACTCAAGGTGGAAAGTTCGTACCTAAATAAAATTAGGCTACACCTAACGCAACTAGACAGCTTAACATTTGACATGGCTTGTCGGATCACCACTCTTCTGTCATTAGTAACACTGACTCTCACGGACATTTGATTTCAGTACTCGAAAATTAGGTCGCGAATCCATGTCTAATCGTCTAGTTTGGTTTTCGTTCCAAAACGCTGAGTAATGAGTAATGTGGTATGGAGATTGTGATTAATGCTAGGCTCACTAGCATAGTGTCGTCAATTCTTCAAACATACCAAATGGCGCATAAAAAGATCAGGAAACTGGTGATGTCCTCTGGGTGCAGGAACATCCGAGTCTTTTGAAGCGAAGCGTCTTCATCATTACGACTGCTTATTCTCGCGTTATGCCGCACTACGATTGCAATAGAAGCAGCACTAAATGCTGTGGAGCAGAATCGCAAGCAACTCCTCTTTGTTCGTTTTCTTGCTATCGGACTTCACGCACATAATTGGTAGAGTAAACAATTATGCAAACTAGTCGCCACTGCAAGTACGACCACACTAATCTCGAAAATTTGCAATAATTGTGCACTGTTAATCGTAAACAAAAGACCGCATTTTTGGTATAGTACAAAGCCCTAGGTCATTTCATTTTAAATGCATTCCTTAGTTTAGAGTTTAACTGCAATCGGAATGGCACAACCGCATATCCAGGCAAGTTAACTCGGTCCTTTTCCACGGCTGAAGACAGTGTCTTTGCATACCTCATCCAGTGCTCGTCACGGCGTGTCACTGTCGCATTTCTCGCGTCCCCACCGAATTACCATCCGTTTGCCATCAATTGCACCAACCCTTATAGGTGTTCCATTCCGGTACATCAAAGTACTTTTGGATCCATATCAAGTCGTTTGAATACTGAGCGCTGAGCAACGGGTGATGAAGCATGGAAAGTACAATTGAAGGTATGCTTTGTATCGGAGTGGCATCTGATTCTCTAACGTAACAAATGGTGCAAGAATCGACGTAAAAACTTGTCATTGCGATGTTAAGGCTGAATAGATAGGTAGATACTAACTGAGGCCATCCAAAAGTCGTTCTCTTTCCACTTTGGTGCATGGACATTCCAATTGGGATGGTTAGCTTATTCGCACAGCTTGTGTATTGGGTCCTTGTGTGCAGACGTCGATCCGAATCGGTGTGCTCAAAGAAAGGCAAAGCTGTTAGCACACCAATGACTTTTATTAAAGACTTGAACTTTGTGTTCTTCGTTTTGACATGGCTAAGGCATCTACTGTTCCATTGCGTGTATCATAATATGAGCCTATTTCAAGCACTGAACACACAACCTCAAGCAGGTATGCGATGACCCGATTTTGCAGCTGGCCGAGAGGCTTGTCTAGGTAGACCCAACGACTACCGTGCTGACTTGTGGAAGTGCGGGTTTGCCGTTATAAAGGCATCCACCTCTAACCTGGCATTTCCATGCAGGGTATCAAAGCTTTTAATGAATAGACGCATTTACCGGTATTTAGCTTGAAATAAAATAAAAGGTGTGATTTGTTGCATGGAAAAAAGGTGTCGTCGTCTGCAAGCAGAGAATCACTGCACAGTTTGGTGTTTATTATGAAGCACCATCGTATCCTCTCTGTTTGTGGCCATTACACTCGCAAATACTGGTATAAATATGCAAAAGACGGCACCACTCAAAAATATCTCAGTGTGCTGGAAATCAGTACCACTGCAGGGCGATTCCCTCGGCATCCCCTTTACGTGTAGATAGCCACTGATTTGACAACATCCTTGTCGACTTCGAACCTTGTCTGTCACAATTACATGCTGCCTCACGCATTCACGCACTGACGCAATCTCTCATTAATCCAAGTGCATTTTAATTAATTATTCACTGCATTATGAGCTCACCTGACGGTGGTTAAATCCAAGACAAGGCTGCGCGCGATTTGAATGGATGTTGAGTCTCAACAAGCAGTGGTCGCATCCTATACCACGATGCAATGCTTGCAACAAAAGTCTTTACTTACAAAAACACCACGTCGCCATACCAACAACGTGAATAAGTCCTCAAACGTTACTATCCATCCACATTTTGCCCTACAAAGGGACACATGCTGCCTTGGACATGTGTGTACAAAGTCCATGCTTTTTATTCCAGTTCTTACACCATTTTGACTAAAAGAATTTAGCGTTCGCTCCAAATGACTGCTTTATGTCGATACTTCCAATGGTTTAAACCTATGCGTATTTGAAATTGGGATTAAGAAAGGCAGACCAATCAGGACGATTCACCCTATAAGATTGACCATCACTTCAATATCGGGACGCCTTGTCACCTCTCCCCACGTACTTTAGACGGCACCAACTCACTCCCTCTAGCTGCAACTCATGACACAGGAAGAGCAATCATTCGGAGTGCAAAGAGAGATAGAAAGAAATCACTGTTTATTTCACTTGTTTGACCAAGTTTCACTTTACTCTGCAAGGCAAATGAATGGAATAATTTAGTGGAGAAAGATTGCGAGCTAGGGTTCTAGTGTTGCATACCAGAAGCCTACTCACACGCTTCTCGATAATTTTGTAAAATACAGATTCTTGCAGGTCAAACTTAGTGGCAATACGGAGTTTCACTGCATCTAGGCAACAAGTGTATCAACTTAAGTAGAATTGATTCTAGACTGATTTTATTCTCTTCTCACTCTGTTAAATTGCAAGTTTATCAGTGGAATCGCTAGATGTAGGCATAAAATCGAAATGATTTCGCAGTTGTTGCAACATTAGAAAGGGGCAGCATCGCAGGTAGACATGCGTTGCTAAGGCTCTTATAATACATACATCCCACCATTGACTCCATCCATATCATGCATTAGCACGAGGTCCTCTTCACGTTATTAAATTTGGCTCGTGCAGAGCCCCTGCTCACTTGGTCGTAATGAAGCGACTTCTCTGTAGGTACAAGGAAAGGAAGCAGAAAATACATAAAAAAAATAGAAGAACAGAACCAAGTTGTAGTTACGTAGCAATGGCTCTGTTGACATCAGCTATGCCTAATGGGAAGTGGTTGATAGTAGGAGATAGTTTCCCGCTTTCTCAGCTCCACTTCGGCTGGCGAAACGCACTTCGTTTTCACTGCCTTAAATAGCGATTGCCATCTCAAAATAATACGAGACCGTGGTCGTGACACGACGCACGCCCAACTTACATTCTCCATCACCCCGTCACACAACTCTTCTTCTTGACTCAGGGAATTCAATATGGTCTTGCTAAAACACGCACTTCTCAGGTTTTGTTACCGAAGTCTGTAGGAAAAATACTGTCCTTAAGTGACTTCAGTAGTCAGTATTTCTTATGTCCCTCCGTGCTGAGCATCTGGGTGACTGCCATTGAGTGAGAAATGCGACAACTCCAACCATCGCATTGCGTGAGCTGGCTCAGACGTGCAGACAGAGATCACTCTTAGTCCATGCAACATTTTAAGCAGACATTTCAAATGGTCTAGAGACCAAACAGAACAAACAAATCACACTACTTTTGGAGTTGATGTGAGAATGTTTCACGATATCCCAAAAATCTACACCAAAAGTAGGCGCATTCCTTGATTTTTGAGGGTAGCGAATTCCTGCATGGGATTTCTGGGTTAGAGGTGGGCGCGTTAATCACGCACTTTCTCTGCTGTTGAATGTCTGCACGGTAATCAGTAGGCCTGACTGGATACGCTTCATGACCGGCTGGTCTCCTCAATCCTTCATTAGATTCTAAGTCCTTTCACTACCACAATGAGCGAATTGGCTGCTAGCATATCTTTCTACCCTAGTCCGTTTAAGAAGAGAACCGTTTCAGAATAGACTTGCAATTTACGCTTCCTCACATTCCGGAAAATGTTTGCAATAAGAAATATGCTCGCGAATATGCAGCGCGTTCCGCGGCCAATTTTGATTTGGTGGAAACTCAGCAATATACCTTTTAGTGGGAAAGAAGCATCACCTGCCAGTGCTCAGAAGTCCACCACTTTGCAATATCACGCGTCTGGCGTTCGGATGCTTGTGACAAGTTGTCAAAGGTTGTAGGCTATGCATTTAGATGGACTCATGTTAGAATGCACCCAATGGAAAGGTGGATGCGTAAGCCTTACCAAAATTGGGAACACTAAGCCAAAGTCTTTTATAAAAGGCATCTATGGGTTGATGACCCAACTCCATTTGAGCTCACGCAGTAGAATCGCCACCTGCAAGCGGTAGACCACTGTCTCAGTTGACGTGGTCAAAATTACTATCCAATTTGGGAGGTTCAAGCCTCCTAGTAGTGGGCGACCCAGATTGGAATAAGCTCAGCTATTCTCTGCCAATGTTCTCAGTTATCACACCAGCATGACATCGCAATCCTCATTTCCCTCATCACTTCGTGCACCATTTGATGAATTTCAAAATATGGCTTCAGTTTAGTGCTGCGCAAACCTTAACTGCATATTGCATAGCACGTCACTCATGATTAGTTTCTTAAAACAACAACCTATTCGGACGACTCAACGGAAGCCGCAAAGTATTTTGCTGCACTGAAGTCAAACATTTGTGAGGGTTAGCACTATCGATGATGGAAGGACGACGATCTTGTGAAGGCGTGAGAATCGCAGCAATTGCGCGGTGTGACATGCAGTGAGGGAGGTCTGCGAAACCTGCAATCATGGAAGAGGACCAGGTTAACACGTCTGAGAATTTGCATCAGTTCTAGTTAGCTTCTAATAAGGCGCTAAGCCTTGCTGGCTGCTTTCAAATGCCAAAATAAAGAGGCATTGATGCGCAATAAATCTAGGCTCCTTATTAAGCTAAAATTGCAGTTTTTTATTGCACTAGAAGCTAACTGCGCAGAAAGAGGTGCAGATTATAATTATTTGTAAATTCTGGCACAATATAGGCCAGAGTTTTCACACGCATTCTGTCTGTTCAATGTAGACAAGGAGCCCGACATCACGAATTCTAATTTGCGCTGTAAGGTAATCAAGGTGTCACCGAAGAGCGTCAGGGATCCACATATGATTCTGCTCCACAACAAGTAAAATTATGAATCGCATCCAACAGCTTCATGCGTTTACTTTATCAACATCTTCATAGAGGCGTCGGTAACGGTTCCGTAACGAAGGCTTGCAGGCAGTTTATGGCCAGTGTCGCTCCAGTTGTCAGCTGTGCCCAGCACACAACGGGACTGAGGCAGCTGCCGGGGCTTGACCTCAATTCCAACCATTCTGTTTGAAATCGTCACAAGTTCTCACATGCCATCAACACATTTGCCATCTGTCACAAATATCTTCTTTGGAGAAGAAGCATTCAGGACTCAAATCGCTGCACAGTCAACTCGAAGCACAACTCCTCCTCCACCCTGATGGATGGCATTTGCCGTGCTTGCATCCGCGCCAGTGATCACGGTTGGCAGCGTAGCAGCCTTGCTTGCCGACGGCGCCACTGTCCCTTGCCTCCTGCATGGCCTTCTGCAGAAGGACGGTGTGTCCACCACCACCACCATATAACGACGGTAATTGTGGTAATTTTGGGTAACCGAAACCACCAACTGTGAGGTAGACCAGCGCAACTACCACACCGACGGCCAGCCGCATCGCGACGATATGATGCTCCTCAAATATGCTGCGTCTTTTTGTACACCCATGTGAAAGGTGACCATTGGTTCCCTCGTCATGTCACGCCTCGCTCGCCCCCCTCCCATCCATCCATCCGTCCATCCGTCAGTCATGGTGTCCTCACCTTCCACCCCCCTTTACTGCGAGCGGCTTTACAACGTGACGATTCGCCACGTACTATGAAACACGTGATGTGTTACGCCATTTGGCGTGTCAAACATGAGACACACAAAATTGTGGCCATCTCTACTATTCTACTAGAATCGTTGAAATCCCACCATGCACTTACCAAGTGAGCGCATTCATAGCCAACGATTTACTGGGTCTATGCAGACCAACAAACACATCCACCTCATCATGCATACCTTAGTCTAATCCTGTCCCAAGGCTTCAATCGGTAGACTGCCACTGTCTCGGGAATGCGGAGATCTGCTTACTATTGAGGCGCTGTGCAATCTCGCAAACCTTACTTGCTCTGTCCTTGGCACGAATGCTTTTCCTAATGCGCATCTTCGCGATGACGTGAGACGTGCACTTAGTGTCAACTGGGAATGCTCATGCAGTCATCATCGCATCTGTTGGTGATTTCGCCTCATCGGCATTTGGCATTGGGCACGGCTGTCGTGGGACCTCCTCATCCACCAATGCAACCGCCTCTACGTTAGAGGCGTGAGACCAGCAACTCTGCACCAATCATCCTCCTTTT
Organism: Taenia hydatigena; assembly: GCA_036345935.2. Lineage (NCBI taxonomy): Eukaryota > Metazoa > Platyhelminthes > Cestoda > Cyclophyllidea > Taeniidae > Taenia > Taenia hydatigena. The sequence goes on from JADWOT020001570.1 coordinate 41,758, forward strand.
GGTTCATTTCACTTCATTTGGGATGTTTGGGATGCAGTCTTGTTCCTACTAAACAACACTGTGGGAAGTCAGGAAATGGGAAAGAGAACTAAACGAAGGGTCAAAAGGCGACATGTGCATGCTCAAGTAGCATGAAGCACTGCCACCAAGAGAGATGCTGCGGCGCCGCACTACTCACATTTCAGTCACGCTGGCTCATTGACTCATACTCATGTGACATGGTGAGGGTGGAGTTTGCTCGATCAACACTTGCTGACGATTGTGCAATGAACGTGAGTAATATGAAGCCTGAGATATCCGGGCGATGAGTCATCCGACTGCTCCATCTGGTCAGCTGAGTTGGACTTCGTTCGCAAACCAACCCGTGCAGCTGCGAAACCTAGTTTGTGTACGGGGAGAACGGGGTGAGGAGGTGGATTTTTGACGTCAACCATTACTTTGATGTCGGGACGTTTCACGTCTAGATGACAATGTCCTCATCCCTGTCGTTACGCGGACAGACATTCTGCCTCCGTTATTGGAGTAGCGGTTAATAGGGAAAGCAATATGAGCCCCGTTGAAAGAACTAAATCAGGTTGTACCGTGACGACAGCGTTGCACGAAGCTGCATTGTCACAATTAGAGGGTTTGACCATCATGGCAATCAACTTCTTGGCGAAATGAGAGGATTCGGCCACCACCGCAGTCCGGGTATCAAAGAGCCTAATTGTGCAAGAGTGAAGCAGCCTCAGTTTGCAGCTCCTCAATTATGCTAACAGGTGCAGTGAGCTAGCAGCGTCAACATGGGAGGGAATCGGATTACTTCTTAGGCCTTAAACTAAACAGCCCTGGCATGAGGTCGGAAATGGTTGAACCATTGTTTGGAGAATCGTGGTCTGAGTCAGCATCTGACCTGACCGTGGCCCATGACTCACCAGCCCAACTGCGATGTCTTGTTTGAGTTGGCGGGCAATGAATTGAAGGCATGCATTGTGATGCCACCCAACACCTCCACACGTATGAGCGTCAGTCTTGGCATTACTCTCCTTCCCACTGCTCTCGCGACTAACATTTACACGCACCGCGACCTCTGTGTCAATCACGCCTCTACTACCGTCAGTGTCATGCAAGCTTACCGCATTTGTCGCCCTCACGTCCATTTTCCTCGTTTAACACATTGCAAATGCGCTAGGCCAATCCTCATTTTATGCACTAGTTGTTGGCTCAACTCGACACTGTGTTTACGGGAGCACTCAAGACTGCATACGCCTCTGCAATTCCTCTAGTAAAATGACCACCACGTCGTCGATACCTACTCTGCTCTTCCATCATGGCTTTGTTCGTCTTTGGGAAAGACTTGTGACGATATCATCCCTTGGGATTAATTGTGAAATGCTTTGTGTGGCGTTGATGAGTGGGTCAGTTACACTGTGATTCCGACCTGTGTAAGGTATCCATCGATGCCTCAGTTGTGGCGAGAAGGTAGCTGTGCTGTTAGATTAACCTTGTGTGGGTGTGGGTAGCCGAAAATGACATCCTTCTCAAAGTGGACGTCATGTTTAGATTGGGAGGAACGAAGAAGTGGTAGTGAATACCAGAGTTAAATGAGCAGTAGTGGGGCTAGAGTTGTGTTGTAGGAGAGACTTGTTTCAGCCGTGAGACTTGAATGAACGAGAGAGTTGTTGGATTTCTTCCTAATCATTAGGGCAAGTCAAAATTGGCCTTCGAGGATATGGGGTGTTGTGAGCATGGTAGGCGACACCTAGTCAGGCTCTCCGATGGAACCATTTGCCGCACAAAGCAACGTCTTAAGCACTTGATCATCCAGGTTGAATGAAAGACTGGTAGAAGGAGAACGTGGAGTCCATAGGCGAACACAGTCTTGAGAGAAGGCTGTGCACTTTCAAATGTAGTCAGCAATCTGTTGGGAGAAGCTGTGCAGTTGTTGAGAACGGCCAGTCAGATGGCATTTGCGAGTGGAGGAATATTGGCATTGATAAGACCAAGGTGGGTAAACTCGGCTGCTCAGGCAATTTTCAAATAAAGGCTGCATCGCGTCGCAACTGAATGTACCACCAAATTGTACATTCACCTCTTCCCCATTCAGTCCCCGTAGAAGTGGAATGTGGTGATCAACAACTTCCCCGATTGTAAAAGCGGATCTTCAAACAAAGTCTTAAAAGCCATACGGTCTGAATTTGTCTTGCGAGAGGAGATTACATTACCATGTGCATTAACTGTTTGTACCATAGCCATTGCGGAATGTTTGTCGAAGTGGAGGCAATCATGAGGACATCGCAACTCGGATGTGAAACGTGACGAGTTCGATGTGGTGGTTGTCCTCACACAATGCATCGTCTCACCTCGTCTCCCCTATTCAATCGAGATGTCGCAGCTGTGTTGATGGGGATCGCGAATCGCGTTTAGGTCAGCCGATGAGATGAAACATTTGCGATTCACAGACTTTCATTTATTTAACCGTGGTCTTGCCACTTATTTTAAAGCGCTTCGACGCATCCGGAATGATGATGAAGGAGCTATGTACCAAAGAAGCTTCCTCTCTGCCTAATGAGGTCCACGAAATTTATCGGAATACCGTTCGTAATAAACAGCAAGTGTTGAACCAGTGAGTCAGTTAGTCAGTCAGGCAGTCAGTCAGTCAGTCAGTCAGTCGGTCAGTCTTGTTGTTGGAGAGGCAGAATGAGACTCTGAAGTCCTAATTTCGCTGTCCTCTTCTCGCCTCATGACTGAAATCATGGCCGACGATAGTGCGTTGCGTCGCGTCGTGTCGCATCGATGGAGGAACGCGAAAGCATATGGTAAGCATTCCTTCAATGAATTGCGAAAATGCAGACTTCCGTTGTTGTGTGCAAAGGACTAGTGACGAGAGCGTAAAAGAAATTCGATGCATCGAACTTCCCACTGGTCGTCTAGGCAATAGTGCGTGCTAGCAAGTTGATCCTCTCCACCATTCTTCTCAGCCTAACCATGCATATGCCATTACAACCAGCAGATCTGATTCATGACACTATTACGTAGGGTCACCGCAGCAGTAACGATGACGAATTCCGTTTTACCAGAAATGCGTCTCTTAGAACGCAAGCAATGTTCCAACACTCACTGATGGTACCATAAGCTTTCTCATCGCCTCATGCGTTATATTCAAGATCCAGCGATTGGACGTCCTTATAGTGCAGTGCGTAGCCTTGAATTTCAATTTATGCAAAGCTCTACTAATTGTTTAATCTTTTGAAACGATAATCTGCTTGAACGGATTGACATGGGATTAATCTAATAAAACTGTTTTGGTGTCCTAGGCGCAAACATGTATCACGCGTTGGGGGCGTGACGATTTCGCCAATGAACGAAGTTAGCACGTCTGAGCCGTGTGTGTGTGCTTTTTGTGTTGGTCAACTTTTATTGCGAATCGACCACAGGCGCTTTCTCACCAGCTAATATGCAGGTTATTTTGCAACCAGTCACACAGCTGCGAATCCACTTCCTAGTGTAAGCAAACAAAGTGGATAGACATCTTTGGTAAGGACGACCATCACTTCCAACTCCAGATATTCTCACTGCTTGTCGGTAGGTGGGCAGGCAGTGTGTATAGTCACTGTTCATGCAGATAATGGACAGGGTACTGCTAATTCTCCCTGCAGAAAAGCGATCTACTCGTGAGCCTTTGAAATCGCTACGTGCATGTCCAATTACACAATGCGGCGGGGCATACAGTGCAATCAAATAGACCTCAAACATTTTAGTCAAAACCACTAGGCAGCTCACCAATTTGGACGTTACCCATATCGCCGCATCTGCTTGCTCACGTTGACATAGAAAGGAAGCTGCCCTCAAGGTCAGTCAAATCAATCCCACGAAAGTTTTCGACCACAAAATATCCACTGCCTTTATGTGCCTCCCGTCTGTACTACATCGTTGCTCGCGTGCTTCCAGTTTGCATGCCCTGAACGTAGACAGACGATATGCTGATTCTCCGAAGCACTGCACTAAATAGGGGTTATCGATAAATACAACGAGCATTCAATGCACTCCTCAACGATCATTTCCATCATCATCATTACACGGGCGGCACCGTAAGTTGCATGGGAGAAGGAATGTCTCACAACTGGATGATAAAGCTCTTAAGGCGTTGCTTTGTGCGGCAAATGGTTCCATCGGAGAGCCTGACTAGGTGTCGCCTACCATGCTCACAACACCCCATATCCTCGAAGGCCAATTTTGACTTGCCCTAATGATTAGGAAGAAATCCAACAACCCTCTCGTTCATTCAAGTCTCACGGCTGAAACAAGTCTCTCCTACAACACAACTCTAGCCCCACTACTGCTCATTTAACTCTGGTATTCACTACCACTTCTTCGTTCCTCCCAATCTAAACATGACGTCCACTTTGAGAAGGATGTCATTTTCGGCTACCCACACCCACACAAGGTTAATCTAACAGCACAGCTACCTTCTCGCCACAACTGAGGCATCGATGGATACCTTACACAGGTCGGAATCACAGTGTAACTGACCCACTCATCAACGCCACACAAAGCATTTCACAATTAATCCCAAGGGATGATATCGTCACAAGTCTTTCCCAAAGACGAACAAAGCCATGATGGAAGAGCAGAGTAGGTATCGACGACGTGGTGGTCATTTTACTAGAGGAATTGCAGAGGCGTATGCAGTCTTGAGTGCTCCCGTAAACACAGTGTCGAGTTGAGCCAACAACTAGTGCATAAAATGAGGATTGGCCTAGCGCATTTGCAATGTGTTAAACGAGGAAAATGGACGTGAGGGCGACAAATGCGGTAAGCTTGCATGACACTGACGGTAGTAGAGGCGTGATTGACACAGAGGTCGCGGTGCGTGTAAATGTTAGTCGCGAGAGCAGTGGGAAGGAGAGTAATGCCAAGACTGACGCTCATACGTGTGGAGGTGTTGGGTGGCATCACAATGCATGCCTTCAATTCATTGCCCGCCAACTCAAACAAGACATCGCAGTTGGGCTGGTGAGTCATGGGCCACGTTCAGGTCAGATGCTGACTCAGACCACGATTCTCCAAACAATGGTTCAACCATTTCCGACCTCATGCCAGGGCTGTTTAGTTTAAGGCCTAAGAAGTAATCCGATTCCCTCCCATGTTGACGCTGCTAGCTCACTGCACCTGTTAGCATAATTGAGGAGCTGCAAACTGAGGCTGCTTCACTCTTGCACAATTAGGCTCTTTGATACCCGGACTGCGGTGGTGGCCGAATCCTCTCATTTCGCCAAGAAGTTGATTGCCATGATGGTCAAACCCTCTAATTGTGACAATGCAGCTTCGTGCAACGCTGTCGTCACGGTACAACCTGATTTAGTTCTTTCAACGGGGCTCATATTGCTTTCCCTATTAACCGCTACTCCAATAACGGAGGCAGAATGTCTGTCCGCGTAACGACAGGGATGAGGACATTGTCATCTAGACGTGAAACGTCCCGACATCAAAGTAATGGTTGACGTCAAAAATCCACCTCCTCACCCCGTTCTCCCCGTACACAAACTAGGTTTCGCAGCTGCACGGGTTGGTTTGCGAACGAAGTCCAACTCAGCTGACCAGATGGAGCAGTCGGATGACTCATCGCCCGGATATCTCAGGCTTCATATTACTCACGTTCATTGCACAATCGTCAGCAAGTGCTGATCGAGCAAACTCCACCCTCACCATGTCACATGAGTATGAGTCAATGAGCCAGCGTGACTGAAATGTGAGTAGTGCGGCACCGCAGCATCTCTCTTGGTGGCAGTGCTTCATGCTACTTGAGCATGCACATGTCGCCTTTTGACCCTTCGTTTAGTTCTCTTTCCCATTTCCTGACTTCCCACAGTGTTGTTTAGTAGGAACAAGACTGCATCCCAAACATCCCAAATAAAGCGAAATGAACCAAAAGAGGGATGATTGGTGCGGAGTTGCTGGTCCCACGCCTCTGACGGGGAGGCGGTTGCATTGGTGGATGAGGAGGTCCCACGACAGCCGTGCCCAATGCCAAATGCCGATGAGGCGAAATCACCAACAGATGCGATGATGACTGCATGAGCATTCCCAGTTGACACTAAGTGCACGTCTCACGTCATCGCGAAGATGCGCATTAGGAAAAGCATTCGTGCCAAGGACAGAGCAAGTAAGGTTTGCGAGATTGCACAGCGCCTCAATAGTAAGCAGATCTCCGCATTCCCGAGACAGTGGCAGTCTACCGATTGAAGCCTTGGGACAGGATTAGACTAAGGTATGCATGATGAGGTGGATGTGTTTGTTGGTCTGCATAGACCCAGTAAATCGTTGGCTATGAATGCGCTCACTTGGTAAGTGCATGGTGGGATTTCAACGATTCTAGTAGAATAGTAGAGATGGCCACAATTTTGTGTGTCTCATGTTTGACACGCCAAATGGCGTAACACATCACGTGTTTCATAGTACGTGGCGAATCGTCACGTTGTAAAGCCGCTCGCAGTAAAGGGGGGTGGAAGGTGAGGACACCATGACTGACGGATGGACGGATGGATGGATGGGAGGGGGGCGAGCGAGGCGTGACATGACGAGGGAACCAATGGTCACCTTTCACATGGGTGTACAAAAAGACGCAGCATATTTGAGGAGCATCATATCGTCGCGATGCGGCTGGCCGTCGGTGTGGTAGTTGCGCTGGTCTACCTCACAGTTGGTGGTTTCGGTTACCCAAAATTACCACAATTACCGTCGTTATATGGTGGTGGTGGTGGACACACCGTCCTTCTGCAGAAGGCCATGCAGGAGGCAAGGGACAGTGGCGCCGTCGGCAAGCAAGGCTGCTACGCTGCCAACCGTGATCACTGGCGCGGATGCAAGCACGGCAAATGCCATCCATCAGGGTGGAGGAGGAGTTGTGCTTCGAGTTGACTGTGCAGTGATTTGGGTGCTGAATGGGTCAAAGTGGGTGAGGTACGGGGCGATGATGCTCTAGCGCTGATCAAGTTCATGCAAGACAACAATGTTGCTATGCGCGCGTTGCCGAACGGAGAGCAGGAGTATTCCCTTGCGAGGACCAGTGCATATGATCTTGTGGCTGGTTATGTTGAGCACATCATTTATCCTCCTCCCATGCAGTCGCAGCCGCCCTCCCTACTCCATCCCACTTCAGAGCACACTATGGATCCAGCTCTTCTGCAATCAATGCTGCTCAATATGCCCAACTTGCGTCAGCTCCTCATGTCAGTGGATCCTGCACTGCTGCAATCTGCTCTGGTGTACGTGCCGGGATTCGGCGCTTACGCCGCCAGCATGGACCCTTACGCTCTACAAGCTATGGTGGCATGGATGCCAAACATCCACGATGTGGTGGCAAGCATGGATCCTGCACTTCTTCAATCCATCGTCGCCAGCGTGCCAAACATCGACAGCATCTTGTTCGGTGTCGAGCCTCACGTGGGTGGTGGTGGTGGTGGTGAGATGCCTCATGCGCACAGCCAGAAGTGTGTTGGCAGGAAGTGCGATGCTGCGAAGCAACGATCTGTGGCTAAGACATCAAAGCCTGCCATGACTACCACCACCACCACCACCACTACTCCTGCTACCACTGCTACTACGACGCCAATAACTGCTGCTACTACTTCGGCGCCTACCTCCACCACTGCGGAGCCCACTACCGCGACAACGTCAGAGCCTTCTACTCTCGAGTACAATACACTCCAATTGATAGCCATCAATTACATTTATGACATTTTGTCCACTCTGCCAAATATTTCGCCTCGCTTTGCCAATGTCTTGTTAACCTTGGATCCACGCTTCGTTCAGTACGTAGTGGAGAACCATCAGAACCTGTCAGCTCTTCTGACCAACATGGAGGCGAGCACCCTTCACTACGTCGCTCAGCATGTGCCCAAATTTGGTGCACTCCTCTGCCATCTGCCCTCAACCACATTGAAGGAGGTCTTCCACAAGCTCTCCAACATTGACGAATTCATGAGGGGCATGGATGCCGAGGTGGTGAAAGCTCTTGTGGCCAAAGTGCCCTCGCTCGCGAAGTATGCACCTGCAGCAGCAATGACGACTGCAGCGCCAGTGGCCAATGCAACGGAGGAGCAGGAGGTGGAGGTGGAGCATCCTGCAGACGATGAGGAGAAGGAGGTGGAGGCAATTCCACTTGGCAGGCTCATATTCACAGACGAGGAGCTAGAATTGGTGCGCGCCAAAATACCCCTCATTGATGAGGTGATTCGCATCTCGGATGCACATGAAGTCGTCGAAGCGCTCGATATGGCGCCAAACATCGCGAAAACCCTGATCAATTTGGACTCCACGAAGCTGGACAAGATTAATTCGCGTCTCTCCAATGACATCATGCCACTCAATCTACTGGTCGATACTGCGCGTTCGAACCCCCTTGTAGACATTGCGTGAATGCGATGCTACTGTTGGCACAACAGTTGTTCGTTAGTAGTCTATTCCCTTCTGAAGAAGGACCCTCCTCTCTCCCTAATTGGTTCGTGTGATAATCGCTCACTCTTACGTGTTTACCACAAATGTTCTCTGTCTGATTGCAGTTCTCACTTGATGTTTGATGGGGAAGTGGAGTAGTCATTCAAAGGCTGAATAGATGGGATGAATATGTGGAGTGTTTAGCTCAAAATTTTACTGGCGGAACCCTTGACGTCAAATGGGTGGAAAGAGTTGGTTTCACGCACTGCCATTAGTCAATGCAGGTAGTCGGTTAGGGCGTAGGCATCGTGGGGGCGGAATGGATTGTGGAGGCGTTAGTGAATCAGTTGTGATTGTGTGAATGGGTTGATCCAATGTCGTCATTCGTCAGCAATTTTCTGTAGTTTTATATGGTTTCAATTTTGACCACTTTCTTGTGGGACCTAAAGCCTGTACACCACGTCGATGCGCAATTTTATAATCGCATTCAAAGACGAAATAAGGGAGATAGCTATCACAGATGCAAACCTTTAACGCTACTACTGCTATAGTTGATTACATACATTTTATTGCTTTGTAGCGGAGCAAAAGGGGGCCGCAACATGAGTTAATTCTGTAAGAAATACCTTTTCTGTTCCTTTGATCGGTTAGTCTCTATACGCAACAGGGGCTCATTCGTTCCCCTTGTGTAAGCAAATATTTTACAAAAGAGAACTATCAAGTTTACAATAAAATTTATCGCAGAACTTATTTGAATGTGAGATAAAATATGGACGAATAATGATTTGCTGCGAAAAGCAAAGCTGTCGGAGGCTGCAACACTAAATCCGTGAGCAAATTTCCATATAGGCAGAAGTTCTGGTCATATAAAATAGAGTTTGGTGGAGTAGATTTATCTACCACTAGAACCAAGTATTCTGTTGAGACGCTTATCTTTCTTAGTAGTCACTTAATCTTTCTACACGTCGACAATGCAACTCCGCCAGCGCACATCACACTGCAGTGTTGCATGCTTCTTCTCCAAAGAAGATATTTGTGACAGGTTGCAAATGTGTTGATGGTATGTGAGAACTTGTGACAATTTCAGACAGAATGGTTAGAATTGAGGTCAAGCCTCGGCAGCTACCTCAGTCCCGTGGTGTGCTGGGCACAGCTGACAACTGGAGCGACACTGGCCATGAACTGCCTGCAAGCCTTCGTTACGGAACCGTTACCGACGCCTCTATGAAAATTTTGATAAAGTAACCGCATGAAGCTGTTAAATGTGATTCTTAATTTTAGTTGTTCTGGAGCAGAATCATGTGTGGATACCTGACGCTCTTCGGTGACATCTTGATTACCTTACAGCGCAAATTAGAATTCGTGATGTCGAGCTCCTTGTCTACATTGAACAGACAGAATGCGTGTGAAAACTCTGGCCTATATTGTGCCAGAATTTAAAAATGATTATAATCTGCGCCTCTTTTTGCGCATTTAGCTTCTAGTGGAATAAAGAACTGCAATTGTTTGCTTAATAAGGAGCCTAGATTTACTGCGCATTGAATGCCTCCTTAGTTTGGCACTTGAAAGCAGCCAGCAAGGCTTAGTGCCTTATTGGAAGCTGACTAGAACTGATACAAATTCTCAGACGTGTTAACCTGGTCCTCTTCCATGATTGCATTTTTCGCAGACCTCCCTCAATACTTGTCACACCGCGCAATTGCTGCAGTTCCCACACCTTCACAAAATCGTCGTCCTCCCATCGTCAATAGTGCTGACCCTCACAAATGTTTGATTTCAGTGCAGCAAAATACTTTGCAGCTTCCGTTGAGTCGCCTGAATAGGTTGTTGTTTTAAGAAATGAACCGTGAGTGACGTGGTATGGAATATGCATTTGGAGGTTTGCGCAGCACTCAACTGAAATCATATTTCGAAGTCCATCAAATGATGCACGAAGTGATGAGGGAAATGAGGATTGTGATGTCATGCTGGCGTGATAACTGAGAACATCGACAGAGAATAGCTGAGTTCATTTCAATCTAGGTCACTCACTACTAGGATGCTCGAACCTCCCGAATGGGATGGTGATTTTGATCACGTAAACTGTGGCAGTGGTCTTCCACTTTCAAATGGCAATTCTACTGCGTGAGCTCAAATGGAGTTGGGTCATCAACCCATAGATGCCTTTTATAAAAGACTTTGGCTTAGTGTTCCCAATTTTGGTAAGGCTTACGCATCCACCTTTCCATTGGGTGCATTCTAACATGAGTCCATCTAAATGCATAGCCTACAACCTTTGACAACTTGTCACAAGCATCCGAACGCCAGACGCGTGATATTGCAAAGTGGTGGACTTCTGAGCACTGGCAGGTGATGCTTCTTTCCCACTAAAAGGTATATTGCTGAGTTTCCACCAAATCAAAATTGGCCGCGGAACGCGCTGCATATTCGCGAGCATATTTCTTATTGCAAACATTTTCCGGAATGTGAGGAAGCGTAAATTGCAAGTCTATTCTGAAACGGTTCTCTTCTTAAACGGACTAGGGTAGAAAGATATGCTAGCAGCCAATTCGCTCATTGTGGTAGTGAAAGGACTTAGAATCTAATGAAGGATTGAGGAGACCAGCCGGTCATGAAGCGTATCCAGTCAGGCCTACTGATTACCGTGCAGACATTCAACAGCAGAGAAAGTGCGTGATTAACGCGCCCACCTCTAACCCAGAAATCCCATGCAGGAATTCGCTACCCTCAAAAATCACGGAATGCGCCTACATTTGGTGCAGATTTTTGGGATATCGTGGGACATTCTCACACCAGCTCTAAAAGTAGTGTGATTTGTTTGTTCTGTTTGGTCTCTAGACCATTTGACGTGCCTGTTCAAAAAGTTGCATGGACTAAGAATGATCTCTGCCTGCGCGTCTAAGCCAGCTTACGCAATGCGATAGTCGGAGTTGTCGCATCTCACTCAATTGCAGTCACCCAGATGCTCAGCACGGAGGGACACAAGAAATACTGACTACTGAAGTCACTTAAGGCAGTATTTTTCCTACAGACTTTGGCAACAAAATCGGAGAAAGGCGTGTTTTATCAAAACCATCTTGAATTTTCTGAGTCAAGAAGAAGAGTTGTGTGACGGGGTAATGGAGGATGTAAGTTGGGCGTGTTACTAATGACAGAAGGGTTATGATCCGACAAGCCATGTCAGACGTTAAGCTGTCTAGTTGCATTAAGGATCGCCTAATTTTATTTAGGTACGAACTTTCCATCTTGAGTAAAATATATTTTAATCCCTGCTTTAAGCGCTGCAGAATGTAGGGTTCCATCGCCTGAGATTAAACGAACGGTAGAGCTTGTTTCTTGTTTCCTCATCATTGCTCCCAAAGCAGCCTTCTCATGAGAGTATCAATCCACACTCACTTCTCCTTAATCTGACCTAACCTGCCCTCTAGCTAAGCACTTTAAAACAACAAAATACAATCCTGTACTTTGTTTTAATTAATATGAATATTGACAGAAGCAAATTACAGGTTAGCAGCAGAGTTACGCATTGATGACCAAGTCCAAATCCATGTTCTACACAGGATCAGTGTTGTCTCTTGCACCTGACGGGCACTGCTGTTTCAATGCAACTCCTGGTATATAGTGAACCTGCACCAATTGTCTTCATTTGCCCAACTGAATTAGGAGGGAGGGAGTTGTGAAACCTACCTCGCATCCCCATAAGGGGCTCCACTGACGGCCAGGTAGTTCAGGCACCTACTTGAATTCACCGTGCCCTACATGCAGCTCAATTACTGTGCAAATTTAAATGCATTCTCAATGGCATGGCAGGAATTATTTACGTCGATAATAAATGCAGAAAACGCAGCAGTCTTCAGTAGGTCTGCATCTAAGATTGCGCTTACAGTTGCACAGCATAAGATCTGTCATTGAAGTGCAGATAATTGAAGCATGTAAAGGTGAAATGTGGCAGAGCTATTTATGCTCTGCCATGCCAGATCGCCATTCGAACCTCTTTTAGCGAAGTGAGAGGCGATTTCCAACTCACTCTCCGTGGATTACATTGCGACGAGCGGAGCTGTGAGGTGCAAATCTACTGATAACAATTCCAATGGCTAAATGTTGAGAGTCACAGGCATACACTAACGCTGGTCACATTCGGCTGAGTGGAACATGGACTTGTGTCCTCACCTAAACATGGACTCGCACACTAGTGCTTTCCTCCTCTGCGTACTTGCAATCTAGTTCCGTCAATGTTTGCGATCATGATAGCTGCGTTAATCATAATAATTGGGTACTTTGACGGTAATGGTAGTGGGTTCGACCCGTCCCCTCATAACGATGGAGTTGTTGAGGGCAACAGACGTAGCACTTTGTCCTGTTACCAATTTAGTCGATGTCTTTACAGAAGAAACACTCTTTGAGCACCGGTAGAAGTGAATGCAAAATATAACTTACCAACTTAATCTCGTATAAGTCCTGCTCACGTAGTTTTATTTCTCTCGTTAGGAACGTAATAGCTTGTGTGGAGCTGCCTAAGCTTCCAACTCATAAGAAGAGCTAATCTGATAGCCTCTACACAGGGAGTTACGCGATAGTAGAATGGCACAATACCGCTTCCCTCGGACTCAAGAGAAAGAGAACAAATGGGCAATGACATGGAGGGGAGATGGGCAAAACTGATGCGTGATCAATTAAGCCGTTTCTTAGAAGATCCCTTTATGGTAGCAGTGGTAGCAACCTCTCCAAGTCTATAAAGGAGTTTTGCCAGAATATTTTACGTGACTGGGTAAAAATAACTAAAAATTGGCATTTTCGTCATGGCAATTAATTTGTGATTTGCCTTATAAGTTTGGGTGACATTCGAGTAAAATGAAAGTAAGATTCTCGTTTAGTGGAATTACTGCTTGATTGCTGATCGACCTTGGGTACCCAAAAGGGTGAGCAGCGTATCATTACTTTGCATTTCCTGCTCTCCGTATACGAGAGGGCACGCAATCCATGGGATGGTATATGCGTTACCGACGCCATAAAGGGTTAGCAACACGGTAAAATGGGACATTTATTAGTGCAGTTGGTCACTGTGGTGTAAGCTATGGAAATAAACAGGAAGTAGAAATTAATTTGGATTAAAAGGTCCCCCGTAGAATAGTACAGTTTCAACTGTCGATGACTGACTAAGATCCGGTTGAACGCCTTTCATTGGTGAAGAACTCGTTGCACTTGTGCACATTGTTTGTGCACATGGTTGCAAGAGGAGGATGCATACCGATTTGGCGTCCAGTGTGGGGCCCTTTTCATTATTCTATATTTGTAGGTGCAAAGGCATGGTGCGCTGGTGCGAATCTTGACTAATGGGTTGATGCCTCATGGTCAGACATCCATTCCCACAAATGGGATGTCTCGGTGTGCCACAACTCCACATCACTACATTTGGTTCCCCTCACCTTTCGCACATGAACGAAGGCACGCGTGCACATATGGGTGGTTTCGATGCATATTTTTAGTCACCCATCAGTAGAGAGGAAAACGCGTATTCAAGCAATGACTTGTACGAGAACTACAGCTGTCGATAGAACGTGGATATATAAAACAAGTCAGAATCAAACGCGAGACAGTATTTGATAGTCCGTGGGAGAACAAATTGTTGCTGTGGGTAAAAATCACGCGACGAATTCTGCTTGCTTTACGTGATTTCCCGTACTTAGTAGACTTTGGGTGATGGAAGATAAGGCATCGGAGAATGGCATTTGGCACAAGTGTATGTTGAGACATTCCCAAGATATGAGGTGCCGAAGCAATGTTTGCGAGAATCGTTGAGTTGACAGAATCCATCGTCATCCGGGTATGCTGGTGGATGAGGTGAGGCGATTGCGTGACCTTCGCACAAAACGACTTGAATGAATCCATCATGTTAACGCCATTGTGCGGTCAATCCAATTCCTCCTCCTCCTTCCCTTTTTCCCCCTTCTGAGTTCGCAGTATTTAAACTTCGTCACCTCTGTTGCATATTAGTCTACACTATCACCTTTCCAGCATGGTGGGTTTCAGTAGTCTCTATTTGCATTTTAGAAGGAGGATTGGCAAGAAATACATTTCATTTGCACTTTTCTGCAACTTCTTAAAGCGACTGGGCGTTTTGTGGTTGGAAGTGGACGAGAGTACCTAAGCCTACGAAGAGCTTATTAGGTAGGTGAGGTGATGTTGAGTGTCGGCAAATGATTTGCGATTAGCGCCTGTGTCTTTGGTGATAGGCAGTTTTTGAATGATAAGACTGCAGCAATAAGAATGCCTACAAAGGCTGTAGTTTGGCGATTATGGTATGGGCACCTTTTATGCTTAATTAGGAGAGCCTGGATCCAAGTGCTCTCCTGAAGTTTAAGCTCTAAGGCTTTTCGCATTTTGTAAAGCGGATGGATAATGCACGACCAGATTAGTCGGTAGTTCCAATAATGGAAGTGAAATAGCTATTGGGGGATTCTTCAACTGGGATAAGTCCTGTAGAACTCGAGGCCTTGCCGCTTCAGTTTCTACCCCATTGTTATTTCCTACCCACTAAGTGTTGCTCCTCTGGAAGTCACTCGGTCTGTGAGGAATGATCTAATTTGGCCCTATCTCAGGCCCGGTGGATGTGCTTGATTGACTTTGTCAGCGTGTATTGTGCAGAGAGCGTTTGGTGTTGCATTAGTCCCGAATTATACCAACTAGCAAGGAGAGCTGATTATTCACCGCCTCAAAGGATTCGATGCTCTCCTCAAAGTGAGTAACCAGATGCTTAGTAAGCTGCCTAAAACATGTTAGGCTTGGAGGCTTTTATATCACACCTTCAATGGGCAATTTAATGAGGGTAATACCAGGGAAATGTGCAACGTTGAGAGAAGTAACTGCTGCACCTACTCATAGGTCGGAGTCGTCTAAGTAGAATATGTGCCTTCGAAATGGAAAAATGCTTCCATTAAGTGGAATGGAATGCCTTATTGCACTATGCAGGAGTGATACTGCAACAGTTCGCTAAGTCATTAATATTTGCAAGAAATGTGGAACTCTTCACTAGGTCTGCAACTGGGATTGCGTTTGAAGTTGCGCAGTGTTAGATCTGCTTATAAAGTGCGATTAAGTGAAGCATGTGAATATGAAATGTACAAGATCTATTTGTAGTCTTTTCTACCCAATCGCTGTTTGAGTCCTATGCAGAGAAACAAGAGGAATTCCTAATTCCTTCTCTCTGGATTGGATAGCGATGAGCGGATTTGAGAAATGCAAATCTAATTACAACTGTACAGAACAAACTGCCATTCCCTACTCACAGCATTCAGTCAGGCGTAGTTGCCGTGAACACTTGTCTCAAATGATGTATTGGCGAGAAAATAAGAAAGAATGTGTATTGCAAAATTATGTCACGGAGGTATTTTCGGTACTTGCATTGAGATGCCAAGCAAACGACCACGCAAATGGAATGCTGGCAGTAGAGGATCAAACTGCCCACCCATCTCTATGCGGGTGTGCATTTGAGTGGAATCAATCAAATAGCTAGGCGTGACAAATTATTGACAAATTCTCGTGCTAACACATTACAGAAATGCCGTTGATTCTCGCACAACTTCAGCTTAGTTTGAACCTGCATTCCAAATCATTGTTGTGCTTTAGGCCATTCCCATGTCAAGCATGAATGTCATCAGGATGTTGTATAAAATGCTTAATGCATGCGGCGGTGGAGAGTAGCTGCCACACCACAAAGTCTAAAAGGCGACGGATGGGGTTCGTAATGACTACAAAATGGTAATGCAGTCTACCTTTCTTCTGCCCATTTCCTACATTCAAATCTTTTTTTTGGAAAAGTGGTGTGATCGTGACAATAGTTTGCCAAAATGAGCTGGGCGAGGTCCAACCATTAGTATTCAATGACTTCTTATAGCTGAGGGATAACTGTCATTTGGATATAATGCAAAGCACAAGCTAAAAAAAACCCGGACAAAGAATCGGCCAAGAAAGTGGACATCAAAGAAGCAAGTCGCATCATATATGAGTAATTTTGTCACAAGTTTGGCACAATCTGTTTTTTCGTGACACCACACTCCACCATGGCGCCAAAAGGCATGAGGAGGTGCGACACAACGTAACGATATGCTATTAACTAACTGACCACAACTATTACAGCACATCTTTTAACACAGCTAACTTGTCATTCATATCCTCAGTTTTTCTTCTACTTTCACTTCTTAGGAAGACTGACTTTTTAGAAAGTCATTAAGGAAGGGTAAAGGTGATTTTTTCGGAAGTGGTGGAGTCTGGAAGAACACGGTCTATCATGGATAATTGAGCCGGCTCTTATCATTGACTTGGCGTCAGCGCAACTACCGTCACGATCACTATCGTTCTCCTCACTATCAATGCCGATGATACGGCTATTGCCGACATATAACTAGGTGAGGACGCCAAAGCGTCGATAGAAGAGTCGAACAGCACGACGGCTTGGTGGTGTCAGCGTCGCGTCCACAGAGGGAGATTGAAGGTTCGGCGACCAATAAGGAGGACAGCAGGAATCCTAGCCAAAATGTATCAGAGCATTCGGAAGCAGCACATTTGCACAGAAACAAAACAAACTTCATACTTTTGTGGTTACCTCCCCATCATCCGAATTTCGCATTTTTTAAATTGGTTATTTTCTAATTAAATTGAAAACAGTTCTCGCGAGTTCGATTCCAATTAGCGTGCAGTGCACTACTTTGCCTTGATTGTTTCACCTTCACAAGAACCAATTTGATGGCAACCTATCCTGTGGTTCTGGTCTCATCTGTTTCCGTCTACCAATTACAGCAGTGCACCTTTATTGGTATTCGTCAACAGACTGGCAGTTCAGTTGGAATATCCTCCCTTCAACTACAAAAGTATTCGATTCGTTTGCTCTGCATGCACTCCGTGCTTTTCAACATATCACTAGAAATTTTGCATAGAACATGAATGGTCTCTGTCTGCACGACGACGCAGGTTCATGGCGACGTATCCTCCCACTTTACCTTACGATGGTGGTTCCAATAGAGAAGGAGGTAAAAAGAAGGTGCGACTTGATGCAATCTAGAAGAGCCTCATTACTCTAAGAAGAGAAGTGAAGTAAACGCAAGTGTAAGATGATGCCTCTGACGATGGTTTTGTTGGATATTTTCGTGGTATGTTGTCTTGCCGTAAACAACCATCTCATAAAAGAGAGTTATCGTTTGTTTGATAACATAAAATTTGTAACAAAGCCCATGCAAAAGTGGAACAAACATAGCAAATTATGAATGAGTGACAGGAGCAGGGCTATTGAACGATGCGGTATTCAAGTCATGCACTGGTAACCATCGATGGGGAGAAATAAATGCTCCAAACAATGTTTATTACTATCAAGTCTATCTTCTTCTTAGCATCCCTCCATTAGCCGCCTCAAACAGATGTATTACCGATAAGCTTTGAGCATCAGAGATCCTGATGAATGATTGTGCGTGCCCGTACCTTACAGATGCTATTGACACATTGATTCATAACGATTTTGCCATGTGACTGCAAAAGATAGCACAATATATTTCAGCGAGATTGGAAGAAGAGATTCTGAAAGTGACATCTTGCACTACGAATGCTACGTTTTGCAGATGGATCCAGAACTTCGGTTCAGGCATCAATTACTGCGCTTCCAAGACGTTATCAGGCCGCCTCAAATATTAGTCGTAGTCCTCCTGCCATGGAGTTGGGATGATAAAGCAGATGATTATCACCCCTTTGCATAGCTTGTTGCGAGTTCCAACAACATCGAGGGTTGTCCACCTGCAACAACTCTGGTGGAATGGCGAATGTATTGTGTCAAGCAATGTGAAGTCGGACACGTCAACTTGGTGACTTGCTGCATTTCACTCATTACGACTGACTTCCAGTTGAAGACTGTTGGCGGTAGATGCAAGGACAAATGCAATTTATCAAAGCATCACACATTTGCCATGCGCCTTATCTTGCAACTGCGTACTCAAATGCACTACTTTTCTTTAACTTACCGATTTCCTTCCTCTATAGCAATTGCAGTAGCACAAACAGCAGCTTTATTTACCGCATGGATACGCCGCGGTTCTCGTATCAAATCACCTAGCTCGACAGATTGTGTGTTATGTTTATCTAGAAGAGGACTCAAAAGACATGCACATTATGCTTGACACAGTCAAAGGCAGAACTTTGGAGACACTGCACTGGGAGTGCCACCTTACCTTGTAAAAGACGCCACAGCTATACGCACGGCGACTTGACAATTTCAACATTAACTGAAACCGAAGCAGAGGATACATTTTAAAGGCAAAGACAAAATGACGAGTTTCTAATCATCCCTACCTCAAACCTACATTGAAAGCGAAAAGGGTAGAGCAAATATGCGTCTCCAATTTGCCTTTCACTTCTGCTTTTTACTTGCACTAATATGCTAATCTGAATCGCCTAAACACAGACTTTTCAGTTGGGCAAATGTGTCTTAGATGAGCGGCTTTAAGTTATCTGGCATTTGTGGACGCCTTTATGTCAACCATAGACAAGCAATAGGAACGGGATGCATGGGATCATACATAAAGTGAAGCTTGTTTCTTGCCACCTCATCATTGCTTTCAATGTAGCCCCCTAATGTAGGATATTGTCACTCATCCATTCTCACTCTCAATCTCCCCACAAACCATCAAATCGTCAGCTTGAACGTAGTTATTATTGCTACAAGACATTGACGAGGATGGATTACAAGCATGCAGAACAGGGAAGTACTGATGGTTGAGCCCAGGTTCATGTTTGAGCACCGTAACTCTCGACCTTCATACTCCTCGATCGTTATCAGTAGATCTGCGGTTTCCATTTGTGTTCGGTGTCATCCAATCAGGTGATGAAGAGTTAGAGTTGGACACAAGTGCGTCGATACATCAGCAAATGGCTGTGGCCCTATAAGCACTCATTTTGCGTGGTACTTGTTCGAACCATGCCAACGGCCTGCAGAGAATCGACTCATGAAATTGAATACCGTAGAATGGAATTCTACCAGTAATATTTACCTCCGTTTGCTAAGCCTTTCTTAAACCAGCTCATTAATTGCCCTTTCACGATTCGCCCTCTATCAGAGGTGCATTGTAATGAATTCTCCAACCTCCTTTAGTGGCAGAAATAAGGTTGAAACGATGCTCCACATTGATAGCGCTTTTGTAAATCTGTAATGCAGCGGATTAAAGTGGGTGAGGATTAAACATGAAGTAGCAATTGATGACCTGCCGAAGAGGGGACCACGCAGACTAAGGTAGATATCGCTGAATGAACTCTATTTTCTCTGACTATTTTCAGCAACAGCAAGTGAGTTTCAGTAAACAGTTGGTGCCAACTGATACACTTCTCTTTGCTGATGTGTCAAAACTTTGCTTGTTGGGATCTCGGATTCGGAAGTATTTATCACCTGCATGAAATGATGTTGCAGGCATCTACTAAATCCTTCACATCTGAAAATCCATTAGCTTGCAGTGCCAATGCAGCTGGAAGCTCCGTAATTATGTGTTGTTTCCAAAGTGATTTAGAAGCAAGGCATCTTTGGTGACACGAAATCGAATAAGGGAATCGCGATAGTGGAAAAGACAGCAAAAGCAATGAACGAAGGGTGGCATAGGTTAAGGAGAAAGGCAATGTAAATAGGAACCGCTAAAAAAATACCATTTTAAAGGCGCCATCGTAGACTGACTGCTTGGCCTGGGTGCTGGGGTTTAAACACTGATTAATTGTCGATGATTGCATGTCGAGTGCCACGTGTAAACGTTAATGCTCA
Source organism: Taenia hydatigena (assembly GCA_036345935.2). Taxonomy (NCBI): domain Eukaryota; kingdom Metazoa; phylum Platyhelminthes; class Cestoda; order Cyclophyllidea; family Taeniidae; genus Taenia; species Taenia hydatigena. The sequence goes on from JADWOT020001570.1 coordinate 61,961, forward strand.
TCAGACGCAACTGAAATCACCGAGTCGGAGTAGAACACGGGCTTGTGCTCACACTCGGCCTTATAATCGTGCTTCAATGCTTCCCATGCTGTGTGCTTGCCATCCAGTCCTACCAGTGTTTGTGCGCATGATAACCGCATTCACTATAACAATTTGGGATTTTAAACAACTGCACCAAAAGATGGGAGTTTGTGATTGTCAGCGCTTCCACTCAAAATGACCATGTTTAATATAAACACTTCGTGTTCTAAAATATCCAAATTAAAGAAAAAGGTGGCTTATTTGTAGATGATAATAAAGAAGTAAAGAACAAGACTTGCCTTCCGTCTGTTCATTATGGGATGGTGTCAATGCTTCTGTTGCTCTTATGGGACAAGGGCCGAAATTTCGCCCCACTGGAGACGATAGTGCCCATAGAAAATAGGAGAGCTCAAGTCTACTCCACTTTATTGTCTAGAGAGAGTTGCAGTCATCCTGTCAGCAGCTTATTTGCCTTCGAAATTTGGAGTCCATAAACGGATGGGGATTCGAGGAGGGAGCCAAATTTACACTCCTTGCATCCACGCACACCTTCGCCTCTTCTTCTTCCTTTGGTTCTCCCTTCTCCTCCTTCATTTATGTTCTCACCCAAATTCCTTTCTTCCTCCCAACGGTTGGTTACGTGACGGACAAAAGTAGGCACACTTGAACACCACCCAACTGGTACTGCTTCCTCGTCTAGAATCCTTTCTCTGCTCCGCTATTACACTGTGGGGCCGTTTGAGGTGACTAATTTTGGTTAACCTTGCCGTCGCTTGGACAGTGGTCCGTGCTTGACATGTCACAATGAGCAGATGGTGAACTTGTTGATCCACGAACCACGGCTTCACCTGTCCCCTCTTTGCCAACTCAGTCCTATCACGGCCAGGCGCAATTTCATCACTCCCTCCCGATTCATGCTAAAGCAGTACAAATGTAGATTAGGAAATCGAGGTACGTTAACCCTTCTCATCCTCCTTTGCCTTCTTTCTAATCCCTTCTTGCTTTTATTAACCATACTCATGCTCGTCCACTGCTTTTAATACCATGTCACGAGCTACAAATAACTGCACCAACTTTCTTTTCCACTCATTTTCTGGTGACTATGTACACTGACCCAAGGATTTCGTGATTTCCATCAGTGGAAGATAAGAACATGCGTCGGAACTTTTCTGGCCAGTGGGGACATGACTTGACCACGCTGTCCATGAAGAAACTGGATGCTGACGGAAGTGTGAAGAAGCAGAGGAGCCTCTAGTTTCGTGTTTTCGAAAACAAGTATAAAACACCCTGCTATATGTTCACCACTTACTCCTCGGAAAACAGTCATCCAGGTGGTGTGGCACCTCCAAGGAGCAACAACGCTATTTTAATCAAATTGCCCTTCGATTCACCAGTAAAATGACTTTATTAATAATGACTGCCAAGATTAGTAGGAAGCCGTGTTAGACGTTACAGATAAAAGCGATACGCTTGGCCACCACTCAGAGTCCCAGCAGCCACAATCCTAGAGAGCCACATTTTCGGATTTACTTAGTCCGCGTCTGGACTACCAAGCAAGTGTAAATGCGTAGGGTTTGTGGCGGATTCTTTATCGCCGCACCGTGTCACCGACTACAGACAACTCAGCGCATGTCAGGAGCCGATAATTGCCTCTCACCCACTGGAAGTGAAACAAATTGCACAAATGGGAGCCCATTAACAGAAAGAACCCTTAGCATTGCCAATGAATTACGCACTCAATCATTTGTACCGCGATGTTCTGTGAGTGCAGCTTTTATGGAGGCTTTTCATTGATCACCGCATTTCTGAAACCATCGAGCATGGTGGGAGAGGTTACCTGGAGACTTGGAAGGCTTTGTTTAAGCAAACAATGGCGCTGTCCTCATTTGCTTTATTAATCACTACCCAATTATTTAAAAACTGCATATTTGTGGGACTTCGTTTGTGATTCTCTCCCACCTCCTAGAAGTCAAATGGAAAAATGACATTTAGAAGGCATCATGACATTTACTCACCATTTTCATCAAACATCACCCAAGCCCTGCAAGTCATTCACACTTTGCAATTTATTATAGAGGCCTCTTTATTAGTAACACTTGCATCAAGATTGGCTGGAACCAGAGAGCATGAACTGATGGTGATCTGATGTCGCTCAAGTGTTTGAAAATCAATTGTTCTACTGATATGATTCTAGTAACATAACTTTAAAAATATAGGAATTGTGTTCAAATTAAGTGTGAAATCAGGCGCTATCGAAAATCTGACGGTTGTGTTACACCTATGGATCAACAAAGTAAAAATAGCAAAAATGTCTAATAATCGAGCAGTCATGACTTCTCCTGCTCAGAATTTGACAGATCTACATGACAAGAAATGGCAAGACATGCTCAAATCGGGCAAAAGCGTGGGAGGCATACGCATGCGTAGTTAACGCGCCCACTCCACATTGACATATTAACTATTGGTGTTACATGTATGTGGCGCCCAATCCTTTATCCTGTGTGTGATTGGTATCAGATAACGGGTGCCCATTGCACTAATCCATCTTTCAGCACAAGAGTGGAAGATTTGGGCTGTATTTGACATAAAATCAAACGCGTGACGAAGTGTAGGGATTCTTGTTAGAAACCTGATTGCGCAGACGTCAGCATAGCCCGAAATCGCTAAGGCATAATTTTACACGGCAATGATGGCATTGGATTGCACGCGGGGAAAAGGGCGTTAAACCCAAGTTTTATGCAGATCTTAAACTCGTCATGGGAGAGATAAAAACACACGCTTGCTAAAGGGAACCCGAGCAAAGATACATGCTCCAAGGCAAACCAGCAAAGGAGAGAAAGGCAACACGACATAAAGCTCCGGCGAGGCGGATTTGAACCACCGACCTATGGATCGCTGCTGACACCTACAGTCCACCGCTCTACCAACTGAGCTATCGCCGGGCGTCACTCGCGCCATTTTGTTTATAATAACAAAGCATTAATTACACTTTGCTAAACTGTACCTGCTCTTCTTGATT